>JADRCD010229706.1:0-28502 GCA_019843815.1 Montemys delectorum | reverse complement strand
AGTTCAATTCCCAGCAGCCACACACATGATAACTCATGGCCATCTGTGCAGCTACAGTGTACTCATACACATAAAACAAAACAAAAAATAAATCTTTTTTTAAAAAAGAAATGGTGTGTGTATTAAGATAGTCTATCCATAAAGTCATTTATCAATGGTTCTGCTTGGAGGGTGGCACAGACATTAGGTGAGGGTAAGAATCTGGTTCATTGGCTGTGATAATTTGGAAAAGCATTCATCTCAGAGAAAGAGTAACTTGTAAAGTCCTCTTCTTCAAACTTGATACAAGAGTTACAAGCGTCAAGCAAAGCATTCAGTCTCACTCTTTTTTGTTCTCTTTCCTACAAGCCACCTCCCAAGTTAATTGTCTATGTCTCCCTTGGGTATATAAATACTTTTGAAATACATAAGCTGTTCTGAAAACCATGGTATAGTATAAAAACATGAAATAAACAATACTACTAATAGAGAGGCTGAGATAGGAGAAGCAAGATTTCAAGACCCTTATGTTGTACACAGTAAGACACTGTCACACACAAGCTGAAAATATATATAGATTGTACAATATTGGACCTATTTCTCCAATTACCAAATTAGAGAGACCATTGGATGACAACCAACAAATTTCTAATTCCTCATATTTTTGGATTTCAATTGCTTAGGATATGTTGGTAGTATTAATTTTCATATTAAGATATTAAGAAAAGGTAATTGTCACCTCGTGTTGTTTTTGTTGTAAGAGGTGGAGTTAGATTTGTGTGGATTTATTGAAAGATTACTTTCTTGCTTCTTCTAGGATGTAGTTTTGCTCCTTATGTTGATGTTTTCCATCTATTATCCTTTGTAGGGCTGGATTTGTGGAAAGATATTGTGTAAATTTTGTTTTGTCATAGAATATCTTGTTTTCTCCATCTATGGAAATTGAGAGTTTTGCTGGGTATAGTAGTCTGGGCTGGCATTTGTGTTCTTATAGGGTCTGTATGACATCTGCCCAGGATCTTCTAGCTTTCATAGTCTCTGGTGAGAAGTCTGCCGTAATTCTGATAGGCCTGCCTTTATATGTTACTTGCCTTTTCCCCCTTACTGCTTTTAAAATTCTTTCTTTGTTCAGTGCATTTGGTGTTTTTATTATTATGTGACAGGAGGAATTTCTTTTCTGGTCCAGTCTATTTGGAGTTCTGTAGGCTTCTTGTATGTTCATGGGCATCTCTTTCTTTAGGTTAGGGAAGTTTTCTTCTATAATTTTGTTGAAGATATTTACTGGCCCATTACATTGGGAGTCTTCACTCTCTTCTATACCTATTATCCTTAGGTTTGGTCTTCTCATTGCATCCTGGATTTCCTGAATGTTTTGGGTTAGGAGCTTTTTGCTTTTTGCATTTTCTTTGACTGTTGTGTCAATGTTTTTCTATGGTGTCTTCTGCCCTCCCTGAGATTCTCTCTTCTATCTCTTGTATTCTGTTGGTGATGCTTGCATCTACGACTCCTGATTTCTTTCCTAGGTTTTGTATCTCCAGGGTTCTCTCTCTTTCTGATTTCTTTATTGTTTCTATTTCCATTTTTAGATTCTGGATGGTTTTGTTCATTTCCTGCACCTGTTTGATCGTGTTTTCCTATAGTTCTTTAAGGGATTTTTGTGTTTCCTCTTTAAGAGCTTCTAGCTCTTTACCTGTGTTCTCCTGTATTTCTTTGAGGGTGCTATTTATGTCTTCCTTAAGGTCCTGTATCATCATCATGATAAGTGATTTTAGAACTGAATCTTGCGTTTCTGGCGTGATGGTGGGTCCAGGACTTGCTATGGTGGGAGAATTGGGTTCTGATGATGCCAAGTAACCTTGGTTTGTGTTGTTTATTTTTTTACACTTGCCCCCTGCCATCTGGTTATCTCTAGGGCTACCTGCCCTTGCTAATTCTGACTGGAGTCTGTCCTTCCTGTGATCCTGGTTGTATTGGAACTGCTCAGAGTCAGGCAGACTCTGTGACCCTGTGATTCTGTGATCCTGTGACCCTGGGCTTGTAGAGCACCTGGGAGTGCAGCAGCTTCCTCTGGGTGTTATGGGACTGGCTGTGGAGCCTGGGCTCAAGGTCCACTGAGGATACCAGCCCAGAGGGACTGGAAGGAACCCAAGCCACTCTGCTGGCAGAGTTCCTGTGTGCCTGGTCCCGCAGGTCCCAGTTACTCCAGGTGTTGGTACAGATGTTGGGTCCTCCTCACCTCTGATCCTGAGAGTGTCAGAGTCCCTGTGAGTGGAGCTTCCTCTGGATGTTGTGGGACTGGCTGCAGAGCTTGCGCCCAAGGTCCACTCAGGACACCAGCCCAGAGAGACCAGAAGGAACCCGAGCCTGGAGATAAGTTTTGAAGCCAGGACAGTAGCAAATACAGCTCCTTCTGACACACATACAGAAGGGAGTGGGGTGGTAGGTGTCTTCAGACCAGACATGGTGGCTGGTGACAGGCCTCAGGGCTTATGGGGGAGTTCCATCTCTGAGGTTCAAGAGTCAGGACTCAGGTAGTAGGAGGAATCCTTGCCATGGTAGTATAGGCAGTCGGGTAGTCTTGGGAGGGTTAGCAGAAGTAGCTTTGTAGACATTGTTTCTGAGCACTGTGCAAACCTGTTCTTTGAACTAAAGAGGCTGTTACGATGATAGGAAGAATTTGCAGTCTCCTAGTGTTATTTGGACCCCTGCGTTCACCAAGCAAAGGATGGGCAAAGGTCACTGTGGCCCATTTAGTAGTATTACTACTGATGGCTGGTAACAAACACTTGGCTAAAAGCTGTGCAAGGGTTTTATTTTTCATTCCTATGAAGTAAGCACTGCTCTCATTTAGGGATCCGAAGCAGAGCAAAACTGTGTAAATTGTACAAGGTTGGAGCAGCTAAGCCTGGAAGAGAACATGGCTAAGTCAGATCACAGGGTCCCAAAACTTCATTCTGTTCCATGTGGGCCTTCAATGTCTCAACAAGAAGTAATTTATGCAGCCAGCCTATCTTCCTTCATGAGTGCCATGTGGCAGGATCTGTGTTTATCTTCTTCACCGCTGTGGTCCTCAAGCCTAGCACAGTGCTTGGCTCCACAGTGGGTCCAAGATACATATTTGTGCGATGGAAACAGGGATGTGTATGGAGCAGAAAACAGTCTCTGTTCTAAAGGGAGCATGAATCACAGTCTCCTACCAGGTCAAGGCAAGGAGACCACAAGCGTCAGGCTGGTTGTGCTTTTAGCATTTCCGACTCAAAGCAAGCATTGTTTTACGATAAAAATGAATCATGATGACATGTCTCACATCTTATCAGATCTTCTTGGTTCAAAATGCTGTTGGTGCTGTACCGAAGCAGTGAAGTAAAGCAATAAATTCCACGGCTCTTCAGAGACTGGAGTTGGGTTCCCAGTGCCAAAATGATTTTGATTATTGAGTTGGCATGGACCCCTAAACATTCCTAAATCAGTGGTTGGAAGTGACACGATTCTGAGAGAAAGAGAAAATAATTGTGTATTGTTTGTGTGGGTGAGAGAGTGCATGTGTGTGAGTGCATGCATATGTGTGTGTGTGTACTTTCGTGCATGTGTGCATCCATATCTACATCCACACACCCACCTGGCAGCTTCAAAGTCTCTCACATATTAACGAATTCCTCATGGATCGAATGTTTGTGATTGTGAAGTTGGGACAAAGAACCAGAAAGAATTTTACTTCTATAAACAAAACATTTTAGAAGACCTCGCTTTGAAAAGTCAAATTGTATAAGAGAGCAGAGCACAAAGAAGCCTAAGATAATAGAAGTCTTCCAAAACTCGGGTCAGCAGCACAATAGCGAACTAGAACAAACAAGGGCTAGGCAGCCACATGAAGCCAATTGGAAAGGAAATTCAGTTGTACTCAGATAGCAAAGGTGGGTGGAGAAAACCAGCCAGAACACACAGTCCAGGAGTAGAGACGGCAGCTCGTGGTACGAGGGGCCAGTGGAGGGTGGTGCAGAATGTAATAGGAGGGAGAACACGCTCAAATAAAAAACAATAGGCTATTCATATCACATCCCTAAAACCTGTATAATGAAACCTATTTATATTATCCTCCAATTAATTGTTCAATGTTCAAATTTCTGTGTCCTGGCTGGTGACCCACCAACCATTTCTTTGCTTGTTTTCTTTTCTTAGTCTTTTGAAAAACAAACAAACAAACAAAAAAACAACAAAAACCCCAATGAGTGTCTGCATTTATAAAGATGTTCTGAGATGTCCTTATGTCATGGAGATCATCTCAGGACACAAGTGTGATGGGGGGACCCTGGTCCAGGACCAAGAGGGTTTTTTTTTTGGGTTGGTGAGGCAACTTCTCATCCCATTAGCTGATGGTTGACTGACATTTTGGAACAAGATTTTGCAAGAGACCAGGGAAAGGAATAAAAAGCAGGGGAAGGAGGCACTTAAAAGATTGAGGCGGTAGGAACGAGCTGAGTGCTCCCAGATTTGAGGAGGATTTTATTATTGGATGCAGACCCGTGGCATGTTTTCAGCCTGGATCTCAGAGGCCTAGTTTGAGGGGACTCATTAGGTTTTAGGTTTTCTTATCAGACCCAGCACACCGGCTCTTCTAGAAAGGCTAAGTTAACTTTCCATTTTTCTATGTGTTCTATATGCTTGAGGGGCAGTTGGAGTTAAAGATGAAATTTTAGAGGAAGTTGTAGAAAATACAGTCTCACACGCCTGGAAGTTGTTTCCCAGCACAGTGCCACAGGGTAAAAATAACTAGTTTTAGGAAAGGTTCATCTCAATTTCTTTGTGTTGTTTTTGCAAAGATGTTCTTTGTGGAAGCAAAGCACTTTGGGTGTTGTCCTTAGCTTTTCCTGGTGGAGTACTGGTGGAGATGAACCAGACCTGGTTAGATTATGTTATTCACTGTGGAAATAGTAATTGTATACTGCAAAATTTTAGGAGGTTCTTCTATCCAAAGGGCGTTGGGAATTGGGACAGAAAAGAAAGGGCTGGGGGTTGCAGCTAAGTAGCCAGGGCTTACAGACTGTTTTTAGCATTACTTACTGGAAGACCTTGGTAAACCAATTAGTCTTTCCGAATCTCAACTCGGTTTAAAAATATGAACAGGGTTTCTGTGAGAGACAATATATGTAAGAGCCTAGCTGAAGTCTGGCATGATGAGGGAAATGGACAGTAACAGCCAGTTCCACTCGTTTTCTTCCCTATTCCTGAGCCTGTGTTCATACACCTTATTTCAGGTTATTGAAAATCTTAATCAGTGGCAGAGTATATCCTTATATGATTAAGAGTAATATAATGATAATTTACATAATGTTGCATAAATAAATGGCATGACAGACCTAAGCACTAGCCGTATAGTAGTTTTAAATTTCATTTGGGCTGAATGTAGTGGTGCATACCTTCATTTAATTCCAGCACTTGGGAGGCAGAGGCAGGTGGATCTCTGTGAGTGGAGGCCAGCCTGGTCTACAGAGTGAGTTCCAGGACAGCTAGGACTCCACTAATCACATCTGTCACCTCTCCAGTGAATGTTTGTATTAAAGAGGTCAGAGAGACTTTGATTTGACCATGGGTGGCTTCTAGAAACAGAATTTATCCTGCTCTGAAGTCTGAAGAATTTTAATAAGAGAGAAGAAGGAAAAAGAAGAGGAAAGGGGAAATGAGAATACAAGTACAATAGAGAGTAACTGGGGAGGGAGGGAGAGGCAGACAATAGAGAGTAGCTTAGGGGAGGCGAAGGGGCGGAGCAAAGAGAGTAGCTGGGGAGGGAGGAAGGGGCAGAGCAGGCTGCAGCGATTTGGAAATGAGAGAGCTAATCATTTACTTAATGACTGGGGAAATATTGACTCCTCGTGTGTTCTAAAGTAGCACCGAGACCCATAGTATAAAGAATGAAGAGAGGCACAAATCCCAGCCCCAGATGTGCAGACTCTGCTCTGAAACCAGCCTTGCGTAGGGCAGATGCCCAGAGCGCCCTCTTATGGGCTGGGTAGTGAGGACACTCGCTGAGAGTCTAGTGGCTGGTCCAGGAGCATCTTCCCAGTTTCAGCAGGCACACAGGAAGCACACTCCTCACAACCCTTTACATAGCACTTTCTAGAAGGTTGTTACCCCAGCTCTCTGTTACCCTTCACCCATGCTTCCCGGTGAAGGACACGGGACCACTTGTCATTCAAAGAAAACACAAGCCTCTTTTCTTCTGAAGGAGGCGCCCATTGTTCTCATTTGCAAAATCTTTTCTCAGCACACGAAAGAGTGTGACTATTGTAATTTTTTTTCCTGTAACTTACAAATATTTAGAATCTCTGTCAAGGGAATGGACTGAAGCAGATGTTTCCTGTTAAACTGCCGACCCCCCCCCCCAACATTTCAGATTAGAAAAGAGAGTATTTTCAGGCCTCACTAAAAGCATTGCAAGGAAAATAACATTTGTTAAATGCAAACAAAAATAAAGAGTGGTTAAAACAGGATTTAGTGCTAAGGAGGCTGGCCCTGAAGTTGAAGGTCTTACAGTGAGTTTGAAACCAGATAAAAATCTGTCCTTGGTCCTCCCAAGCCTCAGCTTGGTATCCTTTCTATATCCTTTGTGGCAGGTTAATTGGGAAAGTAGACATACTGTCTTGAACCTCCCTATATCCATATCCTTTAAAGGCAAAGTGGCTTTATATCAACTCTCATCTCAGGCTAAACTGTTCTTGTCTTTTCAATCTACTTGGCCGTGATTGATGGAAATGGAGCCAGTGAGAATGTTCACTGCGTAAAGGAGCTTGCAGTACAAGTCTGAAGACGTGGGTTGAAACCATTGGAATCTACAGGGAAGAGAATCAACACTTGCATGATGTCTTCCACATGTGTGCTGTGGCATACACCACCACCACGATCACCACCAGCACCACCATGACCACCACCACCATGACCATGACCACCACCACCATGACCATGACCACCACCACCATGACCATGACCACCACCACTACCAGCACCAGCATGACCACCACTACCATAACCATGACCACCACCACTACCAGCACCACCATGACCACCATCACCATGACCATGACCACTACTACCACTACCACCACCACGATCACCACCACCACCATGACCATGACCACCACCACCACCAGCACCACCATGACCACCACCACCATGACCATGACCACCACCACCACCACCACCACCACCATAACCACCACCACCATGACCATGACCACCACCACCACCACCACCACCACCACCACCACCACCACTATCACCATTATCATCACCATCATCACCACCATCATCATCATAATAACAAATCAGTGTTTTTTTTCCGGTGGAATCCCTTTAGAGCCCAGGGATGTTAAGTTTCTGCTTTCTACTGAATTCTGTTAGTACTGTAGATATACTGTGCACCATAGTCTGTTCCTACTGGTATAACAAACTCTTGAGACTGAATAATTTATGTTTGTTTTGTTTTGTTTTCTAGACCAGTTTCTCTGTTGTAGCCTTAGCTGTCCCAGAACTTGTTCTATACACCAGGCTGGCCTCAAACTCAGAGCTGAGATCCACCTATCTCTGCCTCCTGAGTGTTGACATTAAATGTATGTGCCCTTTAATGTTTTTAAAGGTTAGAAACTTATGTCTCAAAATTCAAGAGGCTGAGACATAAGTTTATTTTCTTTCTTCTTTTAAAGATTTATTTATTGTTATATGTGAGTATACTGTAGCTGTCTTCAGACACACCAGAAGAGGGTATTATGGATGGTTGTGAGCCACCATGTGGTTCCTGGGATTTGAACTCCGGACCTTCAGAAGAACAGTCAGTGTTCTTAACTGTTGAATCATCTTACCAGCCTTGAGACAAAAATTTCTAACTGGTCACTGCCTGCTCCCTTCCAGTCCCTCTCTCACATAGTCCTCCCCCCGCCCCCATCTCCCCTTCCTCTTCTCTTCTGAGAAAGTGGAGATAGTCCCCCACCCTGGGTATCCCTCCACTCTAGCACATCAAGACTCTACAGGATTAGGCTCATCCTCTCCCACTGAGGCCAGACAAGGCAGCCCAGTCAGGGCGACAGGTTCCACAGACAGACAACAGCTTTAGGGACAGTCCCTGCTCCTGTTCCTGGGGGACCGATATGAAGACAAGCTGCACATCTACTACATATGTGCTCTGTCCTAGGTCCAGCCCATGTTTGCTCTTTGGTTGGTGGTTCGGTCTCTGAGTGCCACCAGGGTCTAGGTTAGTTGACTCTTTTGGTTTTCCTGTGGAGTTCCTATCCTTTTGGGGGCCCTCAATCATTTCCCCAAATTTTCCATAAGAGTCCCCAACCTCCATCCACTGTTTGGCTGTGTACCTCTGCATCTGCTTTCATCAGCTGCTGAGTGAAACCTCTCTGAGGACAGCCATGCTAGGCTCCTATCTATAAGCATAACAGAGTAGTAGTATCAGGACTGGTGTTTGCCTATGGGATGGGTCTCAAGTTGGGCTGGCTATTCCCTGACTGAATAAGTCCCTGCTCCATCTTTGTCCCTGTATTTCTTATAGACAGGACACATTTTGGGTTAGAAATTTTGTGGTGGATTGGTGTCCTTATCTCTCCAGTGGAGGGGTGGGGGTCCTACCTGGCTACAAGAGGTGGCCTCTTCTGGTTCCCTATTCTCCCTGCTATGAATCTCAGCTAAAGTCACTCCCATAGACTCCTGGGAGCCTCCATGACTCCAGGTCTCTGGCGTGTCCTTGAGATGTTCCCCATGCCTGCCAGCTGCAGATCTCTACTCACCTTCTTGGCCTGCTGGCCCTCTCTCCTCACACATGATCCCGAAACACTTTACCCTATGAGCCATCTCCCCAGCCCCGTAAGAGCTGAAAAGTAAATATTACAGGCAGCCCATGAAGCTATTTCAACTCCTCTCTGCTCTATAGCTCCCCAAATAGTCACAGATAAAAAGTAATGAATAGACATTGCTGTGTACAAATAAATTTGTACCTACCACAGCAAGAACCGGGCCTATGAGCTTCAATTTTCTGATC
Organism: Montemys delectorum; assembly: GCA_019843815.1. Classification (NCBI taxonomy): domain Eukaryota; kingdom Metazoa; phylum Chordata; class Mammalia; order Rodentia; family Muridae; genus Montemys; species Montemys delectorum. The sequence continues at coordinate 19,489 of JADRCD010229706.1, read as the reverse complement.
CACAATTTTAAAACCATCAAGTTCAGAATGACTTGTTACAGAAGGCCTAGATGACATGCATGGATGGAAAGGCCACAACGAAACCCATTACTCTGTTCTAAGTAACATCTGATTCTTAGGAAAGAGTTGATGCTAAATTGACATCCCAAATATGGGGTCAAGAAAAACACAAACTGCAAGGTCTTAAATATTCCTTCCAAGAGTCATGCTGAAATTTAAATGGCTCTTATGATGGAATGAAGAGTCAGGCTCCTGATGGAAGGGCAAGCTTGGCTTCTATCTTTCATCTATCTATCTATCTATCTATCTATCTATCTATCTATCTATCTATCTATCTACCTACCTATCATCTATCTATCTTCTATCACCTATGTATCTGTTTATCTATGTTCTGTCATCTATCTATCATCTAAGTACTCATCCATCCATCCATCTATCCATCCATCCATCCATCCATCCATCCATCCATCCATCCATCCATCTGATTGGTTCCATTTCCTCTCTGGAAAATCCTGACAAATACACTAACCGTGAATTGTAAAGACAGAATAGGAGACAGAGTTCGGCAGAAGGAAAACATCCTAATTGGCTTGTTGCTCACAATGCCACTGGCTTCAAAGTGTACCACATTTTAGTGTTATTGTTATATGTCAGGAACATTGGTGTTGCATGTTTACTGTCGGCTTATCTTGCTGTAATGGCTCTCTATTTCAATTCTTTCAATTCTGACAGTAGCCAAAGTACTTGGAGAAGAAGCATGAAACCTATTTTAGCTGTAGATTTCATTTGAAAAGTTCTGAGATCACATTTCTAACCCACCTAGAGGAACTTTGGGATTTCTTGGAGGTTTTAAAGCTCAAAGCAGCAGCCTGTGTTTACTGCTCATTCTCACTGTCTCCAGGACATTCAATGTTCTGGCCATACTTTTCACCACTCCCATATCTCTTCCAGCCCATCTCTTTCATCTGATTCATTAGCAGAAGCTCTGCATATAGATCTACTCTTTTGTGATATTTCAGTTAGTCCTGAACCCCATTATCATCATGCTGTATATCAGCAAGTCTTAATGAAGCAAAGTGTAAGAACTGACCACCAAAGTTACTTACAAGTCAGAGGCGTCATAGACGTAGTTTGAAGGAGCTCCTTAGGAGCCAATGGGGCTTTCTTGTTTTTTTTGTTTGTTTGGTTTTTTTTTTGTTTTTTTTTTTGTTTTTTTTTGTTGAGTAACCATGCTATTCAACCTCAAAAGGGCAAAGTCCATGTCTCCAATTCTCCCAAATTGGACCTGTGATATCTTTGATCAACAGAGTGACAGAGGTGTTCACTGAATGAGATCTTTAGTTATCGTGACAGTCAACACATGCCTGGGTGCTTGGTAACCTCTCTGCTTTCCTCCATTTCTTCCTCTTCCTCAACACAACACCTTTCTACTTGGTCTGTGAACTGCTTTCTCTCACTTGGGGTTTTTGCCTGGTGTCTTCAGTTGGCACTGACCTTCCTCTCTTTCTGCACACATGGAAGTCTCGAAGCCCGGCTCATTCTGCATACCTCTTAGAGGAGTTTTCAGATGGCTCTGTTCTCCAGGTTTTGTGTTCTGCATCCCTCCAGTATGATCTGGCTACCCAGAACACAGACTGCACCTTCCAGGCTTGGATAGAGCATAACCTAAACCACAGTAACAAATAACTATTTTGTTTTCCACATGCCTATAATGCAATTCTTTATTTTGTCCCCGAAAAAAAAAATAATGCTGCTTCTGAGCCACTCTTGCAGATCCAAAGCTTCAGGATCTCCATGACACGGGGCAACAACAGGATCCAGTACTGATGATGTAGCAGAACCCAGAGTCCTCGAACCAGACCCATGACTCACTGCAATGAACATTTGTAATTAAAGAAGTGTGGACAAAAGGGTACACTGTGGGACACACTGTGACACATTGCAGCTCCCACAGTGAGATTTTATTATTATTTTTATTTTTCATTTTCCTTTGAGGGAAGGTTGCAAGAGTGGAGGAGGGTGGATATGGAGGGAGGAGGAGATGGGTGGGATTGGGTTACATGATGTCAAATTCACAAAGAATCAATAAGATGTTTTTAAAAATGTTTCTTTTATGACTCCTATTACACGGCAGGCAGTGATTGGACTACAGTTGCAAGCAAGAGAAAAACTCAAACTTGGAGCAAATAGACATATAATATGAAAATATAATGTGGAAATTCCTCTATTTTATTCATTTTCCTTTTTACATTAAAGTTGATTAAGTGCCTTATTTTTTAGCATTTTTTTTAGATAGGGTTTCTCTATGTAGTTCTGGCTGGCCTGAAGCTCACATATAGCCTAGGTTGGCCTTGAACTCATAAATATTCTCTTGCCTCTGCCTGTCCAGTGCTGGAATCAAAGATGTGTACTACCACTCCCAGCCCTACTGCTTATTCTTTTTTTAAAAAATTATATATATATATATATATTTAATTTTATATTTTCTTTATTTACATTTCAAATGTTTTCCCCTTTCCAGGTCTCCCCTTCAGTAACCCCTTATCCCATTCCCCTCTCCCTGCCTCTATGAGGGTGCTCCCACACCCACCCATCCACTCCTGTCTTCCCTCCCTGAAATTCCCCTACACTGAGGCATCAAACACCCTCAGGCCCAAGGGCCTCTCCTCCCACTGATATCCAGCAAGGCTATCCTCTGCCACATATGTGGCAGAGCCATGGGTCACTCCATGTGTACTCTTTGTCCAGTCCCCTGGAGTTCCAGGTGGTCTGGCCTGTTGACACTGTTGCTCTCCCCATGGGGCTACAAACCCTTTCAGTTCCTTCAGTTCCTTCTCTAACTTCTCTATTGGGGACCCTGCACTCAGTCCAAATACAGGCCGCCTCTGTATTTGTCAGGCTCTGGCAGAGCCTCTCAGGAGACAGCCACATCAGGCTCCAGTCAGCAAGCACTTCCGGGCTTCCACAATAGCGCCCAGGTTTGGTGATGGATCCCCTGGTGGAGCAGTCTCTGGATGGCTTTTCCTTCAGTCTCTGCTCCACACTTTGTCTCTGTATTTGCTCCCGTGAGTATGTTGTTCCCCCTTCTAAGAAGGACTGAAGCACCCACACTTTGGTTTTCCTTTTTCTTGAGCTTCATGTGGTCTGTGAATTGTATCTTGGGTATTCGAGCTTTGGGGCTAATACTATATCAGTGAGTGCATATCATGTGTGTTCTTTTGTGATTAGGTTACCTCACTCAGGATGATATTTTCAAGTTTCATCCATTTGCCTGCAAATTTCATGAAGTCATTATTTTTAATAGCTGAATAGTATTCCACTGTATAAATGTACCACATATTCTGTATTTTTCTCTTGAGGGACATCTGGGTTGTTTCCAGTTTCTGGCTATTATAAACATGGCTGCTATGAACATAGTGGAGCATGTGTCCTTATTACATGTTAGAACATCTTCTGGGTATATGCCTAGGAGTGGAATAGCTAGGTCCTTAGGTGATACTATGACCAAGTTTCTGAGGAACTGCCAGACTGAGTTCCAGATTGGTTGTACCAGCTTTCAATTCTACTGCTTATTCTTAAGGGCAGAGATCATTAATATGAGGCTTTGGGTCTACTTGGAGTTTACACAGTGGTTAATTGGTGGGATCTGATGTACCGGGGTAACAAGATGTAATGGCTATTCCTGGCTGTCAACTTGACTATATCTGGAATGTACTACAAGCTAGCATTGGAGAGCTCACCTGTACTCCAGATCTTGGGGCTGGAAGACACAAGTTTCTGACCTGGATCTTTGAAAAGAGTTCTTGAGGCATAGAGGCATCATGAAAAGCTTAGGCCCAGGCAAGATAGTACATGCCTTTCTTTAATCCCTAGAGACTGAGGCAAGGAGATCTCTGGGTTCGATGTTAGCCTGGGACAAAGCAAGTTTCAGATTCAGGCGTGGTGGTGTACACCTTTAATCTGGGCCACATCTTCTGCTAGAGGCCTACATAAGGACATTGGAAGAAGGAAGAGTCTCTCTTCTTCTTCTGCTTGCACTCACTTGCCAGCACATCTGTTGCCAGCACATCTACTTCTTCAGGATTCCAGTTTATATTGAAGACCAGCTGAAACAACTACCCTTGTGGGACTGAGCAACTACTGGATTCTTGGACTTCCCATTCCCAGATGACCATAGTTGTGTTAGTTGGACTACAGACTGTAAGTCATCACATTAAATCCCTTCAAATAGAGAGACATTCCATTAGTTCTGTGACTCTAAAGAACCCTGACTAAGACACAAGGGTCACTATTTGTTGATTCTTTTTTAAGATTTATTTTTTTTTAAAGTGTGTTTGTATGAGTGAGGTCATGTATGTGTGGGTACATGAGGTGATCTGAAGAGGGCATCAGATAGCACACAGCTGCAGTTATAGGTGGTTACGAGCTCCCTGACATGTGTGCTTGGGAACCAAATGCTGGTCTTCTCCAGGAAGAGCAGCAAGTGCTCTTAACTGCTGTGCTGTCCCTTCAGTCTCCATTTATTGCCTGGATCATTGATCTGGATCATTGATAACACACAACGCTGAGTTGAAATTGTATGTTTCCATCATTGACAGCAGTGATTTGGTGTGTATTTGCCCGCACCATTTCTTCTTGTTTGTTTGTGGTTTCGTTTTTTGTTTGTTTGTTTGTTTGTTTTGAGACAACGTGTTGCGGTGTAACCTGGATTTGTCTCAAACTCATGATCCTTCGGCCTCAGCTTCCGAAGCACTGGTATCACAGATGCACATCACCACACCTGACTCTCCAGGTCCTTTCTACTTGGCAGGTATCCAGACTACATTTCCCAGAAGTTAGGTTATAGCCATGCATCTAAGTTGTTGGCAATGGTTTGCGGGCAGAGAGTGATATGTATCTAGCCCTGGACAATAAAACCCTTCTATTTAATATTCCACATTCTCTGTTGTCATCTGGCAGCCTCAATAGAAAGGACCCTGAAGGTCAAAGAGGAGGACCTATAAGAAGTTCCATGAGTCCCTGAGATGTAGTTGAGCATCAATGGCTGACCAAGACTGCCTGCATGGCACAGTGCTGGGAATCAAAAATAAACTTTCACTCTGTAAAGGCTACTTTTCATAGCAGAGGATTTGTCTAACATGCACAGGCTCCAGGCTCAATTTCCAGCAAAGCATGCATTTGTGTACACTCACACATGCACACACACATGTACATATGCACGCACAGAGAGAGAGAGAGAAAGAGAGAGAGAGAGAGAGAGAGAGAGAGAGAGAAAGAGAGAGAGAAAAGCCTTACTCAGTCTCTCACTACTCTTATCGTCAAACTACAAGGAAATATTAACATGAATGTTGATAATATCAAAAGATCAGTTTCTTCTAAAATATAATTTAATAAGCCTAGAGAAAATGGTTTCCTATAATGTGTAAAAGAGATGTGACAGTCTCAGTCAGTGGCTGGTGCAGGGTCCAGGCCCTCCACAGAAGGCGGCTGTCTATAGAAGATGCTGGAAAACAGGGAGCTGCTGTTTGATTTGCTGAGTGCCAGGAAGAGAAGAAAGAACTAAACTTTGACTTTAAGGATGGGTGCCTTAGGACCTCTGATCTTTCAGAATTGTAAGAGAGAACTCTCTAGCATGAGGTCCAAAAATAGTATGCACCTTGTGACCACTCCTCTAATACAGAGGGATCAGGTACACACATATACACACCCGACCAGTTGGCTATGGTAAAAAATGACAAAGAATTAGCATAAAAATAGGTAAGTATGAAAGTAGGAAATCATGCTGGGCTGGAATGAAAAAAGCAGGTCATTATTTTCTTTCTCATTTACAACCTAACAAGGATGCCAGATCCAGATGTTCAACAAACATGTAATCATCACTAAAAAAGGTTAAAAGGAGAGAGGAATCCATTGCTCTAGAAGAAATATTGCCATATTAGGTAAAAACTCAGAGCAGGCACTGGCTCACACATACATTGGAGGGTGTGTATGTGTGTGTATGTGTGTGTGTGTGTGTGTGTGTGTGTGTGTGTGTGTGTGTGTATAAAACAAGCATGCTAACATACATGGAGGATAAATCCTAAAAGCTGTTAAAGGCTCAGGGCCAATGACCTGTTATGCTTTCCAAATGGCAAAAGATCCAGAGGTACCTTCCAATCCAAATTATTTGTGTTACAATGAAGGCAACAGACACACAGAGGTGAAGTGACTTGTTAAACGGTTGAGAATCAACCCTTCTAAGGAAATGGTTGTACTGAGACTTAGTCTTGATCTCCTGGATTTCTGATCCAATGCTTTCCTCACTAACTCTTGTCTTGCCAAAGAGTTACTATTTCAGGGTGGGCTTTGTTGGAGGCCTAGTTTCCACAATTAATCAGTGCTGTGGACACGAGTCAGGTAGGGGATTCCACAAAATAGCTAAAGATACATTAACCTTCATGTGTTTTAAACACTTGCTATGTTCTAGATCCTAGGCTAAATGTTTTACATGTAGAAGTCACCTGTCTAGCTACTTGTCTCATTGGTGTCTACTGTCTATAGGTATCTCTGGCCTACAATCAATTAGTGAAAAGACATTAGCTTCTCCACCCTGTGGTACTTGCGGCCAAACTGCTTATTGCATCCACTTCACAAATGATAAAAACGAGGCCTAGAGAATGATAATGATGCCCACTCTGTATTGCCCTATGCCAACAGTATTATAAACCCTTAATGAATAATCCTTACAATAGCCCTACAGTACTGGAAATGAAGACATGGGAACTTAAAGGAGTTGTTTTTGTTTTGTTGGTTTGTTTGCTTGCTTGCTTATGGCGACCACAGGACTTTTACTTACATAAAAGCCCATCAAAAAGTTTGAGTGACTTTTTACATAAGGGACAACTCCATTTAACAAATAGTTGTCATATACTTCCAAGAAAGAAAAGGGAAGAGGGGAAAAACCATTCACTGTAGTCTTTGAATTACCTGCTTTGAGTTGGTGACAAAGTCTTCTTAGGCTGTCACAATCTCATACTGCGATCATGGAACTATTCCAACAGAAATGTTGGGCTCAACAGGAATGTCAGCTAGCCCATAATTCTATATGAATGGGTTTAGGAAAATCTGATATTATGTGTTTTAAGAAAATATATACACTCTCAAATTTTAAACTTAGATTGATAACTGCTTTTGTGTTTTAGAGGAATCATGAATTACTCCTACAACAAAAGCCTAACTGGTACATGGATGGCTGGAGCAGTAAAGTCCCCTCTCTAGTAGAGTGGGCAGAGCTCCATAGCCAAAGATCAAAAGCAAAGATAGGGAGAAGAAGTCAAAGACCACAAAAGGAGAGCAAGTGACCCAGGAGCAAGGAAACCAAAAAGCATGTAGTAGGTAGAAGAGGCAGAAATTTCAGCTGTACAGAAACTCTTAGATCCATCAACTAGATTTATCCAGTAGTCACATGAAGCCACATTTTTTTAAAAAATTATTTTATTTACTTATTCACTTTACATCCCAGTCATAGCCTGCTGTTTCCCTCCTCTCCTCTATTCCCACCCTCACAAGCCCCTCCCCTCATTAGCCCTCCCTCTCTCTCAGAGAAAGGGGACCCCTCTTGGGTACCACCCTGCCCTGTGACATCAAGTCAAAGCAGGGCTGTCCTCTCTCACTGAGGCCCAAACAAGCAGGCCAGCTAGGGGAAGGGGATCCAGAGAAGGCAGACTTCCTTCAGTATTTCTCAGGTTTACTTAAGTGATCACTTCCAGATAACAAAGATAATAGGAAGTAGACCATGATGGGAACCAAGGCTCTCTAGCACAAATGTCCATGATTTAAAACACTACAGGGCAAGGTACCACAGAGTCCTGGTCTCATTCCTTTCTCTGAAAGATGAGTACCATGTGAAGACTCTGCCTGGGAGAAACTAGGGTCACGTTTTTAAAATTTCCTCCAGGTAACACATTCAGCACAATGCTAGTAGCCCTTAGTAGGTCCTGATATAGTAGGACAACAGTAGTGAGTGAGCAAGAGGAAAAAACAAGTTGGCTAAAGAGGGCCAAAAGCAGTGGCTCTAGCTTTCCCAGTGCTGGAACACTTTAACACAGCTCCTCATGGTGACCCCTGACTATAAGATATTTTTGCCACTACTTCCTAACTGCACCTTTGCTGCTGTTATGAACTGTATCATAAATATCTGTGTTTTCTGATGGCCTTAGGTGACCCCCAGGTTGAGAACTGCTGACACAATATTGAGGAATGGAGACGGCAGTCGGAATGATAGCGTTGAATTTCTGTTTAGATAAAAAATGTTAGAAAGGATGGCTTTGCTTTATTTTAAAGTACTTATATGGAAGAGGTCGATTTCTGCAGTTTTGAAATTGAATTTACCAATCTGTTTAAGCCAGCCTATTGCAAGGCAGAGGCGCATACTTTGAGGCTAGAAAACAGACTTTAATGATTTCCAGTTTCAAGTGAATTCTCTATTAAAAAGAAGAATGAAAACCAACAAAAATAGTCAAATGTCTCTGTTCTCTTTTCCATATGAGCCTCTTTGAGGTCTAGTAATATAAAGAAAGCAGCTTTGAGATAAAACAAAACAAAACAAAACACCAAGCAACAATTTAGAAATATTTTGAAGAGGCAAGCACCGCCCCCCAGGGTCCCCGGGCTCTCAGTGGAAGACAGAAAGCAGAGCAGGAATTCTCTGCCCTATCAAGAAAACATAAACACTGGCTTCACATTAAGTCAACCTCTTGTCCCTGTACACTGGCTCTCAACTCTTAAAAGAGACTGTTAAATTCACAGGGAAATAAAAATCAGTTTTCATCCACATATAAAGTATAAAAGTGCACTGTACTTCGTTCCAAATACTTTCTCATCCAGGAGTATGGAATAAAAATATCTCTAGTTGATCTGTTATAACAGCACGAATATTTTGAATGACCTCCAGTCACTTCGCTTGAAAAATCCAGTGTCTCTATGACATTCCAATGACAGCTTGGTGTTGCTGTCAATATGTTTCATTACTTGGCAAGACAGCCCTTCATATGAAAAGATTCAGATTGCCATCTTTATGTGCTCTATTACACCTTTGTTACAGTACCCTGGACGTTTGCCCTTGCCTTTTCTTTCCCTCTTGGCGTGGTACTTATTTCTAAGCTTATATTGAAAAAAAGTCTGTCTTATCAGGTTCCTGCGTCTTTGTGAAGATGGTAGAAGAGAGTCTGCAAGGTTCGCTGTGGTGGTAGCTGGCTGAACTTCAGGAGAGCCGTGGATTCCATGTGGATCTTCTGTGTCTCGGGAGACTTTGTGAAGGTCTATAGCACAGCCACAGAAGAGTGTGTGCACATTCTTTGTGGGCACAAACATCTGGTGTCTGGACTCCTCATCAACCCCAACAACCGTCTGCAGCTCTACTCTTGTTCCTTTGATGGCACGATTAAGCTGTGGGACTATCTAGATGGCATTTGGATAAAGACTTCCATTGGTGGACCTAAACTCCATGCCCTCTTTATTCCTCCCCACACCGGAGATTCTGCTTCCTTACAATAAGGAAAGAGGAGCCAGACACATTTCAGCTTGTATCGGTGAAACTGCTCAAATCAACAAGCTGGGATGTGGAAGCTAAGGAGCTCACCTTCATTTTGGATTACATAAACAGGTCCCCCAAGTGCATTATCTTGGGAAATGAGAGAGAATATGTCACTGCAGTCCGGGACTTTTACTTAGCTGTTTATTTTTTCCAAAAGAAAAAAAAAACATGTAATTTTACTTTACCATCAACAAAACCCAAGAAGAATGCAGAGAACAAGTTCACATGCGTAGCCTGCCACCCAGATGGAGACTGCATTGTCTCTGGGCACATGGATGGCAAGGTCCGCCTTTGGAGAAATCTTCATGATGATAAGAAGCACACATACACGTGCTTGCATTGGCACCACGACACAGTAATGGATTTGGCTTTTACAGTTAACAGGCACCAGTCTGCTGAGTGGCGGGCAGGAGTATGTGCTTGTGGAGTGGCAAGACAGATCAGAGAAGAACAAAGAGTTCTTCCTTGATTAGGATCCTCTCTTGAGCACAACTCTGTCTCACCTGTCAGAAACTGGTTCTGTACTTCTCACTCTGATAACAAGACAACAGTTATTCACCAAAATCTTGATGCCACTGCAGTGATTCAAGGCCTAGTAAAAGATAGGAGTGTATCTACTGGTTTGATGGTTGACCCAAGAACCAAAGCTTTGGATTTGAATGGAAAGCCTGGTCACCTGCAGTTTGATTCTCTCTGGGGTGACAAGCAGTTATATAATCTAGATATCATACAGCAAGAGTACATCAATGATGAGGGTCTAATCCAAGTTGAACTAACTAAGGCTGCCTTTGGTTGCTCTGGGACTTGGTTGACAACAGTTGAACAACGGCAAGAAAATGAAAATGAGCTCTAGCTGCAAATGAAACTGTGGAGCTATAGCAAGAAAACCCAAGGGTTGGTTCTTAATGCAAAGATCACCATGCCACATGATGACCACATCACAGCTCTCTGTTTCAATAATGCAGAAAACTATGAAGAACCCATACTGGTCACAGCTAGCAGAGATGGCCACTTTAGAGTGTGGATATTAACAGATGACTCTGATATATACAAAAAGGCTGTTGGCTGGACTTGTGACTTTGTGTGTGGTTACCACAAGTATCAAGCAACCAGTTGTTGTTTCTCTGAAGATGGCTCCTTACTAGCAGTTAGCTTGGAGGAAATAGTTACAGTATGGGATTCAGAAACATGGGAACTAAAATGTACATATTTGTCAACCAACTGGGAAAATAAGACACCTTTGCTTTGGAAGCCTGACATGTATCTTCTTGGCACGACTGAGAATGACATTCTCTGCTGCTGGGATCTGCTCAGCTGTTCAATTCAGTGGAGTGCAAAGTTAAATGTTAGAGTCATGGAACCCGACCCCTACTCAGACCATGTTGCTGCAGTGGCTCAGTCTACGGTGAGCTCAGATATGTTTGTATTTAAAACTAGCAAGCCAAGGGCATTGTATATTCCAAAGAATGTCTCCAAAGAGGAAGTCCAATGGGGAGTGTTTATTCCATGAGATGTCCCAGAATCATTCACCTCGGAAGCTCAGAGGCTAAAAAGATCTCAGTTTTACTTCCTAACTATATTACAGTGCTTATTGACATTCAGTACAAAGTCTCCCAAAGAGAAACTCACACCAACAAGCAGACAGCTGCTGGCAGGAGGGAGTTGCCAACGACCCCGTTTTCTTTTATATTGGTAAAGCACAGGCAACAGCAGGATGCAAAGTTAATGGAAACCTCCAAGGATGGAGTGGTACAACTCCCCTTAACAGAGACCACACCTGCAATTACTGAGCTTCTTCACACCCCAGCTCACCTACTGCCATCAGCTTCATTCCTGTGCTCTCTGTTTATAAACTCACTGCTGCTGTCTAAAGAGACGAAAAGTGCTGAAGAAATTCCTGATGATGTAGATATGGAGGGAAACAGAGTGATGATTCAGACGAAGAATATGATCTTACTGAAAAAGCCAAAGAAACAAATAAAACAGGGACTTGGGAGAAGGTGCTATACATCAGCTGTCAAAATCTGAAGAGAGAGCTGAGAGAGTTCAGAAAAGTAGATTATAGCTGGCTAACTGCTCTGTAGGCCATGGCTGGGGCATGACACAGAGATATATGGTACTTAATTTTACTGTCAATACTCCAAATTTTTTAAAATTATTTTATTCTTAAGACAAAATATTAAAAGTCTTTTGTTTAATCCCTTTTCCCAGTTCCCCCTGGCCTGGAAACCCCCTATTCCCTTCCCCCTCCCCCTGCTTCTATGAGTGTGTTCCCCCCCCCCAACTCCTGCCTCCCTGTCCTTGAATTCCCCTACACTGGGTTATTGAGCAATCACAGGATCAAGGGCCTCCCCTTCCAGTGATGCCTGACATGGCCATCCTCTGCTACATATGCAGCTGGAGCCCTGAATCCCACCATGTGTACTCCTTGGTTGGTGATTTAGTTCCTGGGAGCTCTGGGGGGTCTGGCTGGTTGATATTGTTGTTCTTTCTATGGGTTGTGAACTCCTTCAGCTCCTTCAGTCCTTTCGTCAACCCCTCCATTGGGGACCCTGCACTTAGCCCATGAGCATCCGCCTCTGAATTTGTCAGGCTCTGGCAGGGCCTCTCAGGAGACAGCTATATCAGGCTCCTATCAGCAAGCACTTCCTGGCATCCACAATAGTGTCTGGGTTTGGTAACTGTATATGGGATGGATCCTCAGGTAGGGCAGTTTCTAGATGGCCTTTCCTTCAGTCTCTGCTCCACCCTTTGTCTCTGTATTTGCTCCAGTGAGTATGTTGTTCTCCCTTCTAAGGACCTAAGCACCCACACTTTGGTCTTCCTTTTTCTTGAGCTTCATGTGGTCTGTGAATTGTATCTTGGGTATTCCAAGATTTTGGGCTAATACTATATCAGTGAGTGCATAACATGAGTGTTCTTTTGTGATTAGGTTACCTGACTCAGGATGATATTTTCTAGTTCCATCCATTGCCTAAGAATTTCATGAAGTCATTGTTTTTAATAGCTGAATAGTACTTCATTGTGTAAATATACCACAATTTCTGTATCCATTCCTCTGTTGAGGGACATCTGGGTTGTTTCCAGCTTCTGTCTATTATAAATAAGGCTGCTATGAACATAGTAGAGCATGTGTCCTTATTACATGTTGGAGAATCTTCTGGGTATATGCCCAGGAATGGTATAGCTGGGTCCTCTGGTAGAACTATGTCCAATTTTCTGAGGAACCACCAAACTGATTTCCAGAGTGGTTGTACCAGCTGGCAATCCCATCAACAATGGAGGAGTGTTCCTCTTTCTAGAATACCAATGGCTTATGCTCTAAGATCAACAATAGACAAATGGAACCTCATAAAATTGCAAAGCTTCTGTAAAGCAAAGGACACTGTCAATAGGACAAAATGGCAACCAACAGATTGGGAAAAGATCGTTACCAATCCTACATCTGATAGATGGCTAATGTCTAATATATACAAAGAACTCAAGAAGTTAGACTTTAGAGAACCAAATAACCCTATTAAAAATGGGGTACAGAACTAAACAAAGAATTTTCAACTGAGGAATATTGAATGGGAGAGAAGCACCTAAAGAAATGTTCAACATCCTTAATCATCAGGGAAGTGTAAATAAAAACAACCCTGAGATTCCACCTCATACCAGTCAGAATGACTAAGATCAAAAACTCAAGTGACAGCAGATGCTGGCGATTACTGTTTTAATTCCAAGTCAATATGTGCAGTCAGGTCTTGGCAGGATGGCAATCTCGTTAGGTTTTGTTTGCATATTTGATAGATAAGAACACTCTGCCATTTTCATCACTGATCATTTTATATTCTAAATGTAAGAATTGTTACCACTGGTGCAAAGACTATTATTTATGCATGTTGTACAAATAAAGAAATGAATATGACATTAATTTTCTGGACTACAGAAGAACTGTAAGAAGTATACATATTTTCTAAAATTAGAGAGAAAGAGATGTTCTTTCCCACCTTTTGCACACATTAGAACTTACCTGAGAGCTGGTAAAGCCAGAGTCCTACATCTACAAAAAGATTTTTTCCAAAGGCTTACGCTTATTTTCAATATGTGTATACATATGTGTACATGTATGTAGGGGGGAAGGGTTATGTACACATTAGTGTGGTTGCCTGCTTGGCCAGAAGTTGTCAGATCTTCTGGACCTGGACAGACAGTTAAGTGTTCTTATCTGCCCAGAGATATTCTCTCTCTCTCTCTCTCTCTCTCTCTCTCTCTCTCTCTCTCTCTCTCTCAGGTCTTCCTGTGTGGCTCTGGCTGTTCTTGTGTTCATTATGTATACCATGCTGGACTAGAACTCCCAGAGATCCATCTGATTAAAGATTAAAGGTATGATCCGTCATGACGTCAATGAGAGATTCTTTTTCTCTTCTCTTCTCTTCTCTTCTCTTCTCTTCTCTTCTCTTCTCTTCTCTTCTCTTCTCTTCTCTTCTCTTCTCCTTTTCTTTTCTTTCCTTTCCGTGATTTTTTAAATTCACTTTACATCCTAATCACAGCCCCCTTCTTCTCTCCTCCCAGTTCTTCTGTTATAAATCCCTCCTATTCATTACCCCTTCCCTTTCTCCTCAGAGAGGGAAAGCCACCTCTGGATACCACACCACCCTGGGACATCTAGTTTCAGCAGAACTAAGTTCCTTCTCTCCCACTATATATAAAGCAATCCAGGTAGGGGGACGGAATCCAAAAACAGGCAACTGAATCAGAGACAGCCTCCCTCTCCAGACCCACATGAAGACCAAGCTGCACATCTGCTACAAATGTATGGGGGTGGCCTAGGTCCAGCCCCTGTTGGTGGTTGAGTCTCTGTGAGCCCCCTTTGGTCTAGGTTAGTTGACTCCTGTGGTATCACTTAGTTCTATCCACAACTCTTCCAAAAGACTCCCTGAGCTCCGTCTCATGTTTGGCTCTGGGTCTCTGGGTGGAGCTGGACTGAGCTGTGGTATGGGGATAGGGATCAGGTGTGGGGAGAGGGGCAGGAGAGGGCTGGGAGTGAGAATAGAAATCAGTGTGTGGAGGTGTAGGGCATCTCTGGGACTAGCTGGAGGCCTGGGATGGGGAAGGACACAGAGAGCCTATAGGGGATGACCCTAGCTGAGATTCCTACAGAGACTGAGTTCTATGGACTGTATCTTGGGTACTTAGTCCTTTTTTTTTTCCCCCCTTGGCTAACATCCACTTATTAAAAAAATCTTCACTAACCCCACATCAGATAGAGGGCTAATATTCAAAATATATAAAGAACTCAAGAAGCTAATTACCAAAAAACCAAACAACCCAATCAAAAAATGGGGTATAGAACTAAACCGAGATCTTACAACTGATGAATCTCGAATGGCTCAGGAGTGCCTAAAGAAATGTTCAAAGTCCTTAGTGATCAGAGAAATGCAAATCAAAACTACCCTGAGATTCTACCTTTCACCAATCAGAGATTCTTAGTCAAGCAAGACTGGGTATAGTTTGAGACTTTGCTTTCCAACAAGTTTCCAGATGGTGCTGGTATTTTCTGCTCAAGGATCATCCTTTGAGCAACAGCAGAAAAAAATGGAGTGGCCAAAAGCAAAGTCTTGAAAGGGGAATTGCCTTGGGTTCAAAATCTGGCTTTGTCAGTCATAGGATCATTGGGGTGGGGTAGTTTTCCTTAACTAATTATAACTAAACTTTAGTTCATCTGCTCAAATGTGTTTTGTAAGGAGAGTCTTGGTCAAACACTTGACATGAGAGCTATGATATGCCATGTGCCCTGTGTCATAGTATAGCTGACAACTATATTTACTACATGTGGGCTTAACCTAAGAGTTATCTGGCAGTAAGTGAGCAACTGCTCAGGATTTAAATTACTTAGGTAAATACTAAAACACCTGAATATTCAACAGGAATTTCAATTAAACACCACATTAAGCTTTTGTTTGATTATGATTATGTCTGTTGAATAATTTTCATGTATATGTTTCTTGAATAATTTTTAATACTTTTTTTCACCTATGCCTCTGTAAGAATAATTTTTTTTAAAAAGAACATCAGTTTACTTTCAAAATCAAACTCAAGTCTTTGGAGACTAATATCTTTTCTCTCCATATTTTGCTACTACGAGGTCTGGTGTTCTGCCAAGGTAACTTATTAATAAATTTAAGCTTGCAATTTTCCTTGTCACGTGAACATCAAATTGGTTCCCAATTACACAAAGCAGCCAATTCAACAGGATATGTGGGTTGCATTTACAATGACTGTATCCATGAACTAATGACTTTAAAATCCATGATTTTATGATTTGTTTTTCATTTGTTAAAAAACGCATGATTTAACAGTTACAAAGATCCTAGTGAATTCAGAATAAGTTTATTTTGAGAAATATATAATTTTCCTTTAGTCTAGTATTAAAATATGAGTTTGTTTTGTAGTCAGACCTTTATTAAGTTGTTCACTAAATTCCATCTTTTTGGTAGGGCTAGATATTAGAGGTAATAATTACTTAACTTAGAGTCTAGTGATAAAGGCAACAGAATAGCTGTTAGAAGCTCATCTTAACAAGCAAGTAAATCCCCAGTCCTTACAGTTAACAAACTGTAAGATGTATATTCATACTCAATTACCAATGAATCTGTTAGCCACTGCCTGAAGAATATCTACAGCACTAACTGGTGACTCTTAGAAGTAGGATTCTCCAGAGCTCTTAACCAAAGGAAATATTTACATCTTCTATGGTTTTGTCTGCAAAATAAACATAGAGAAGGCAAACCAAGCCAGCCTTACAGCTTGCAACTGGCTGTCACGTAAAACTCCCCAGCCAAATAACTGATTGAAGACAGAAACCATCTGAAACTTGACTTTGGGAGTTTGCAAAACAAAGAAGTATGATTTACATTCATATCACGTTATAGAGAAAACATTGATTTCCCCCAAATCTATAGATTGTAGCTATAACCTCAATCTGGTGATTTGGGGGGTGGTAAGAGTTGGATGAAATCCTTAGAGGGTGGCATTGTGATGAGGTTGGCCACCAGCTAGCTTACCATCTCCCCAGCATGTGAGGGCACAGTGAGAAGCCAGTTACCTGTAAACCAAGAAGACACAAGCTGTTAGAAGCAAATGAGTCAGCCCTTTGACTTAAAACATGCCAATCCCCAGAATGGACAGAAACAAACATCTTGTGTTGAAGCCACTCAGTGTATGGTGTGTTTTCTTTATGGCAGCCCAAGCAGACAGAGACGTGACCTAAGACAGTCACAGATGTCTGCACAAAACTGTGAAAATGCTCCAAAGTCATCCATCTCTTATCATTTCCAAGCAAGGCCCCTGGCTCTGCCAGGCTGGCTTCTTAACATCACTTGAAGAAAGCGCGCTCTTTCTTGCAGCTAGCTTATCCGCCCCATGTGCTGTTTTCTTTACCCCAGATGACCCCAGACCTCCTACTTCTGGTTGGAAAGTCTAGCTCTAAGAACCCTTCTTAATTACCCATGGTCCTTTCCCACATGATGTCTAACTGTCTTACCATCTACCCATTTGCTTCTCTTCCATTAGGATCACCCAAGGATACAGACATCTCGTACCTGCTCAAGGAGACTTTCACTGAGCTCCTCTAAGACAAACCTAAGATCAATGTCTTCTGTGTCTTCTATTGGCCCACTTGGAGTGTTTCGCAAATAACATGGGAATACAAGTTACTGAATGAAGATTGAACTAAATTCTTGAAGCCAACAAATGTTCCGAGGCAAACGAACCCAGCAATACAAGGATGTACAATAAAATCCTGGCTTCTGAGGCTGTGGGTGGGGGTGGGGTGGGAGGAGACTTGTTCTGGATAAATGAGTTTAATAGATGGCTGAGGACTTATCCTTTTAAACACCAAAAGTTCTACTTTTAATTGTCTTGGATGGAAATGTTTCCAATATGTTCTTCTGAAATAGTGCATTGTAAACACAATTCAGTTGGAACACTTGGGATTGTCATTAAAAGTAGTAGTGACCTAGAACCCCTGAGAAGCCCTCAGGCCCTTCTGAGATATTTAGAACAGCTTGTCCCTGTTTTAAATGGCCACAGATTACTGTTTTATTTTCAAGTATTATTATTACTGGTGTGCGCGCGCGTGCGCATGTGTCATGTGTTAGCTTTATAGACCTCTCCTTTCTGTTGATGTTGGTCTTACTAATGCTTGTGTAAATGCGTAGCCATTTCTACTCCTTGCTCCTCATTCGCTGATTTTCAGCTGCAACAGGTTTGGAAATCAGATGCTCAAGCTTCATTGTGGTTGTTGTCATGATTATTATTGTTAGAAATGTGTGCAAATTGAGAGCAAAAGGGCTCTGTGTATGTTATGGCTTGCCAAGGTCTCTGTGACTAAGTGGGGTCAAAGTCAAGTGCATCTGTGTTTGAACTCCTACTTAGACCGATTTGAGATGTTTCTTGCTCTTCTTTTCTGAAAATGAAGCCAGTTGGACATACAGTTTTTAAACAAGTGAGGGATTTAGTCATGTATCCCACAAATACTCACTGAGTACTTGCAGAATTAAACACGCATGCTAGGTACAACACAGGGATATGTAGCATAAATATTCTGTGTGTCTTCCTATAGTGCATACTATAGATAAATATTTATTGAATGAGTGAATTTTATAGCCTTATCATTGAAAATATGAACACAAGACACACAAATAAACTTACAATGTAAAGATGAAAAAAGGCTCAATATAGACCAAGCAAATAAAGTAGATTCAAGGACGAAAAGATTACTTCCTACTGGAAAATCCAGAAAGACTTCATAGGGGAGGTAGCAGTTTTGATTGGGACTTGATGGATTGGAGTCACATTTCAATCAGCAAGAATTTATGGGACTAAGAAAACAATATAAATGCACCAGATCTAAGGCCCAGATGCTGGAAGATATGGGTGCATTTGGAAGTTGATTAGTAAATTTTGTCTGGAGTTTATATCGGGAGTAGGAGAAGACCCCATTATGTTGTTACATTAGGGTCACAGCATGGGTGGGCAATGCACACCAGGGGGAAGAGTTTGAGCCGTGATACTAGGTGATGGGAAAAGATGAGCAGTTGTGTCGGTTGGAAACAGCATGCCTACGGCTCAGTGTAGGACGACATTGGTTGGTGTTGAAGCTATGTAGAATATGCTAAGTCAAAGTGATGTCCACTGTGGAGCTTACAGAGTTTGAAAAGCAAGCTTTAGAGGGATGAAGGTCGGTTTGCTGAAGGTGAGAGAGCCCAGGGGCTAAAAACATGAATGGAGTATGCACTGGGCTACTAAGAGGGTTCTGGGTACCTGCAAGATGAGCATTCATGTGGGCTCTGCTCTCGAAAAGAGGCTCAAGGATTCATATTGAAGTTTGGATCCCTTTTTGGCACAATTATATTTAAAAATCATTAATTCTTATTTTTTAAATAGCTTTACAGGGACACCCTCAAAGGCAAGCTCACACTTGGCTTGTCCTGAGAGGCCAAGTACTTTGCGTGAGTACAGGACAGAGACTGAAGTCAGAGATTTTACGCATGGAAGCTCTGCCAGCTTCTGGAGTTAGAATTAGGTTGATTTTAGATTTCAAGGAAACTTCCTGTAGAAAAACAAGCAGATCTGGGCTATATACTGGACTCCACAGAATGAATGAGTAGGGTTTTGACACAATCTGAGACGAAGCAAGAAGAAAAGGTGCCTTGCTGTGTAAAAGGCGTGTGAGAACGAAACTCTATACAAACCTGGAATGGTTAAAAAGTAAAAAGGTGGTGGGACGTAACTCCCAAGTGACCAGAGAGCACACAGGAAAAGTGTTGGAGAGCAATCATATGATTAGGTAACTACATGGCTGCTCCTGGATGCTGTTGGAAGCCAATGATGATAGAATGATAAACACGAATGAAGTCAGTGCTCAGG
>JADRCD010229705.1:0-18505 GCA_019843815.1 Montemys delectorum | reverse complement strand
AGAGAGAGAGAGAGAGAGAGAGAGAGAGAGAGAGAGAGAGAGAGAGAGAGTCTTAAAGAATATAAAAGTTCAGAGAGTTAGGTAATGATAATCCTTAGACTGCTTCTTAGTGCTTATTAAAAAGCAGTTTGAATTGTGTGCAAACAGAAATGGAAGATACTCAGTGGTGTTATAATGGACTGGATGGACAAAAGAGTACTAGACACAGCCTCCCTGTGGAGTCATCTTAATGACTTTGCAACTAGGTTTTTGCTTTCATATTCCTGAAGAATAATGATGCTGATAATGACCATTTCTACAAAACTGAAATTGGATTTTTACTTGAAGTGTGACCACATCAGTCATAACTAAATCTTATCAGAAAACTAAGAATTATAAAAAGGAATGCTAAACAATGGCTTGTAAAGTTGATAAAAGCATTACTTTCTCAGAATTTTTACTCTATATTGACAAAGGAAAACGAAGTGTGATAGCATATTCCATGTATAAGTCAAATACACATATATTTTGATTTCTGTGGTGGAGGCAAAATAGAACAGAAAGAGCCATACTTAGAAATCAACTTGAAAATGTATCTTTTTGGGGGAACAGGGAAGGACTAGACAGAAAGTCACATGGTGAGGAATGAGTTAAACTTCGAGACAGCAACATCAAACTGTGAATCTATGTACAGGAAAACATTTCTGTTACTTCTTTAACACCATAATCACATTGCACTGGACTGGTTCCCACCTATACAAAAATCCATGCTTCCTGAACATTGCTAGAAAACTGCAGAACAACAAGTGAGAAATCATACTGTATTTGAATATGCATATGAACTTACTCAAGGAGAGCTATGAATAGATATATTTATGTAAGAGTTGTTTTTCTTCAACAAAAAGTTAAGCATACATAAAATTCAGTCTTTGTGTTCAGCTAAAGACATACAAATTGCTTACAAACCTCACTTATAAAACCTAAGGCTTGTAGCTGTAATGAGTACAGTAAAGTTTATATCTTTTTCCCTTGCTCTGCTATACACCTACCATACACTTTAAGAAGTGCCACTCCAGGGCTGGAGAGATGGCTCAGCGCTTGAGAGCACTGACTTCTTTTCCAGAGGTCCTGAGTTCAATTCCCAGCAACCACATGGTAGCTTACAACCATCTATAATGGAATATGATGTGTGGTCTTAATAGAAAAAAATTAAGAAAAAAAAAAAAAGAAGTGCCACTCCAGTGCACCTAAATCATGGTTAGAAGTTTATCATCATATTCTCAGAATCCTGGCCATTTTGAGTAGAATTACATGGATTTTAAGAGTGGTTTTATTTGCATTTCCCTGATGACCAATTCATTGAACATTTCAAAAAATATTTATTGGTTGTTTGTGCATCTTCTAGTAAGAACTTGCTGCTCACTTCAATAGCCCATTTATTGACTGACAAAGTGTTATGTTGCTAATGTCCTCGGATTTCAACTCATTACATAATTTAAGTATCACCTCCTTATTTGAGGTATTCTTTTCCAAGATTCCCTCCCATTCTGTTCATTCATCCTGCTGGTATTTGTCCTTGCTCTGCAAAAACATTTTAATTTTATGTAGTGTCATTTGTTGATTTGGGAGATTATTTCCTGTGCTATTAGAATTTGGGTTAGAAAGCTTTTGCTTAATTATATAACCCCAAATCTATTACCAAAGTTTTGCTCAGTTTTTAGTATGTTGGATTTTAGGTTAAGGTCTTTGATTCATTTTAAATTACTTTTTGTGTAGGATTTACTGTCATATGTCTTCTTGACTTCAGCCATCATGGCTGAAGCAAGATGATCCTTCAATATATTTTTAATCTGTTTTTCCCTGATGGGCAAAAATGTGAACACTTACAAAAATATTTTAGTAATTTTTATTTCCCCTCTGAGTTGTTGATCAAGGCCATTCCACAGACCAGCAAAACCACACAGAATATTGCCACTTTTCTTGTTGCTCACCAGTCTGTAAGGCAAATCTTGCTTATTGAAGACATCAAATACTGTGGTCAAAGGGTAAGAAGAAACCAAAGTGGCATTGACTTAATCTCAGGTTCTCTGGAAGAGAAGCAAATGCTCTTTCCTTCTGAGCTACCTTTCTTGCTCCAACCTTGTAAATATTTAGTATTTATTAGGTGTTAATACTTATTTTATTTAGGGTATATGTGTGTGAGTATGTGGGTGTGTGTTTGTGTGTGTATGCAAATTTGTGGGTATGTATGTGGTGTGTGTGTGTGTGTGTGTGTGTGTGTGTGTGTGTAAAAGGTCAACTTCAGGAAATCAGTTATCTCCCTCTAAATCATGAATTTGAGGGATCAGAATTAGATCATCAAGCTAGGTAGGGAGTTCTTATCAGTCACTGAAGTTTACTTAATAACTATCATTATGACAGCTGTGAAATGGAACCTCAATGTAGTTTTAGTTGTATTTCTGTGATGGCTTAAGATGTTCAACATTGTTTCTATATTTCTATTATACATTTTCATTTCTTCACATTGAAGAAAAAATAAGGAAGGGCTTATCGGGTTATAGTTACCAGCTTTCGAGGACATAGAACATTCTATCCATGCTGATACCTATTAAGTAAGTGGTTGGTAGGGCTGAATGAACTTAATTGTAGGTTTTGGGAATGTTCTGCAGTTTTTCTTTTCTGACCTCTATTTTTCCTTGTTTTGGTTCTTCAATAATTCAGAGTAAATTCACATAGTGTACCTGTGCTGACTTCTGCCCTAGTGATGGTGTTGATGCTGATTCATGTACTGGAGGACACACTTGTTCCATGAATATCAGATTCTCCTTGAAACTAGGTGCAGGACAGTGGATCCTTGCCCCATAGAGTGGGAGACCAAAATCTGAATCAACTGAGCAGAAGAAGAGTTTTCTGTGGTGTGAATGCCAGACTTGTCCCCTGACAGATTTATTAAAGCAGGACCCTGCACCTTAGATATAGAGCTCTCTGGGAGGGTAAGGGCAAGGTTGGGCCTTGTCCCCTGGTACCATATTCTTCAGGATGTGACAGTGATAAAGAGGCCTTGTCACACAACACATTCACCCCTGGGAGCATGGATGATGGTGGAGATTTATGTTCTGGTATAAAGATGTGTCTGGGAAAGAACAGAAGGGGTAGTGTAATGTCACACAGTGTTCAGCTCATTGAGCTGCACAATTCTTTTAAGTATACACATCTATTACCTATTATAAAGGGATTATCCTTTGTAGATATAATTAAGGATAAATTTTTCCATTGCCTCAGCATATTTTCACTGATGCTTTTCAATATGCTCTTATTCCTTACAAGTTCTAACAAAATGGTAAGATGCCTGTATCTCCATTGGTTTGTCTTTCCTTGAAGTTCTTTCACATGCCTTTCACCATGTTACCTTTGGGAAAAGGTAGAGATCTTCTTTCAGTTTTTGTAACATTCATGTGTGGTTGTTTATGGGTGTTCTATAAACTCCATTACAAAATAAAGGCTTGGTGCCCTACTTGTAGTAATACTTTGGGACATTCTATGCATGTTAGGAGATGAGACTTTACTTAAGCAAACTGGACATTGGACAGGTTTCCTTGGGTGCCTGTATCTTACTTTATGGCTTTCATAAAGTTAACAGCTCAGTTCCTCATTATTTACTCATCATGATGAACTAACGTACCAGGGTAAACCAACCAACCAACCAACCAAACAAACAAACGAACAAACAAAAAACCCAGAGCAGATGACCATGTACTGAAACTATGACCCAAAGAAAACATTCGTCCTGTTATGTTGTTAAACACTTCTGTTGTAGTGACAAAGAGTGGCTATATCTATATCTATATCTATCTATCTATCTATCTATCTATCTATCTATCTATCTATCTATCTATCTAGTTGTTACCAGAAAAGTGAGGCTATTTTCATAAGCTTCCCATAGGGTCTTTAAGGATTTGGAAATGGTATGGAAGGGGAAATTGGAAAAAAATTAAGAATAATTCCAAAGAAATTCTAGAGAATGATAAGCAGAGACTAATAATGAATTCTAGTGGGAGCTGGGAGCAGATTGACTATAGCAAAGCAGATAAAGCAGATGTTTGATGCTGAAGAGATAATAGATGGAAACAAAATCTCTATTTGGAATTGAACCAAAGACCATTACATGTGGCACAGAGCTTGTCAACAATTTGTCCCTGTGCTTGGATTTTGAAGAAATGTGAATTTAAAGATGATTGACTACTTAATGTTGTAGAGACAATATGAAGTCATATAATATTCAAATTGCAATATGCTTATTACTTTATGTTTAGTCAACCTTATATTGAGAATTGGGATACAAAATCAGAGGAACAATAGTTAAAGAACTTTGAACAGAAAAGGATCATGTTTGCTGTTGCAGTAACAGGTCGAAAGGTAAGAATGTCTTGTGTGTTTGTTTGTTTGTTTGTTTGTTTAAAGGAGAGGGCTTCTTGTTTCATATGTCTACCTAAACAAATGTTTCACTTCATACACTGCAATTGAGGTTTTCAGAAACTTCTGCAACCTAGTCCAACAAGGGATAACTACTGCCTAATTTTGCAGTAGACCTAGGCATCAGCTACATAAAGTTAGTTTTATAGTTTACAGGAATGCAGAATATAAGAAATATGAAGCTGTAGAGGCTTCCACTCAGATACCAAAGGAAAACCAGAAAGTCCAGGGAATATATGACAGAGTCTGGATCCCTAAAGCCCTTTCATGGGACTGTCATACATGAAGATTTGAGTTGTGGAGTTAAAATACACAGACAACTCTAGGGAGTGAGGGAATAGAATTGTGAAGTGTCTGCTTAAGAAAGTTGCACTCAGTGAATAGATTGTACACAGAAAAGAGGGTTTGTGACTATAAAGGTCAAGACATGAGTCTGGCTGCCCATGTTCTTTGGAGCACATGTATTCCAGAACATGTTTAGAATGTCACATGTAGATACGGTATATCATGTTAGCTTTTATTGATTTAAGTTTTTCTTTGGTCCCAACTTTTCTTTTTTGAGATGAGACTGTTTATTCTATATATAATATCTTAGTGTAATGTAATTAAAATTATTTTACTAGGCCTCATATTAAAACTTTTGTTGAATCTAGGAGGAAACTTTGAACTCAGACTTTAGAACAAGACTGGAATGTTAACTATGTACATTCCTCCATTTGTCAGTTTTGAAATACAAATGAAATTTTAAGTATAAATGTTTTTAACTAAAATCAGCATAGCATAACTTTCTTATTACTAAGTTGAAGAATTTAGAGTTAAACTAGCATTTTTTAGGCTGAGCATCAAGAACTACAGCAGGTCTTCTATGTTAATATTTAATATAGTAATTTTATTTTTCTATCATCTATTAATAACACCATTTATTTTTCTTTTACTGTTTTAATTTTTCAGTTGATATTGAATCTAGATATCTTAACTATTTCTTTGCCTTTGTAAATAGGTTTATTTGTGCACATTTTTGTATATATGTGGGTTCTATATATATGTGGGTACATGTATATGTGTGGTGGGTATGGTATAGGGGTCAAGGTAGTCTTTAAATGGTTTTCTCAGTTGTTTTCTGCCTTATTTTTGGGACAGAGTCTCTCAGTGAACTCAGACTTCTACATTTAGTGAGCCTTGCTGATTCTCTTTCTTTCCAATTTTGTTATTATATGTGTGTGAGGCTGTGCATAAAGTCTATTTGGGTACTAGGGGCCAGAACTCAGACCCTCATGCTTGCATAGTTAAGTGTGTGCTACCGAAACCATCTCCCCATCAGAAGAATGTCAATTCCAGTCTATGATTTTTCTCTATCTCTGTCTTGAAATGGTATCAGCTATTTCTTTCCTTCTCACAGTTTGCTAAGAATGATATTGGAAATACATTTCTTTTATTTCAATTGTCTAACTTTATGCAGAATAAAGCACTGCTTCTACCCTTTCTGTTGAAAGAAAGTTTTAGGGTAAATTGAATTCTTATCTCTACTCATGCAATATGACTCCATTTACTAAAGGGCTGCTTGGAAGTACAAAGAAAAACATGCAACCACAGGAAAATGTTATATAGAAAGCCACAAGAGAATGTGAAATCAGAAAATCTTTGTGCATAGGGAAGAAATATTAAAACTGCTATGCTCTTCTGTATCCACAATTTCTTGAATACACGGATGCAATTAGTGATGAAAATTTTCACTGCAATGAAAAATAATAAACAGAAGCTGGAAATTTTGTACATTTTTAGGAGTGCTGCTTCTCAGTTTGTATTTTCACGTGCAGTCAAGATTTTCTGTGATTTTCCTGCAGCTTTGTCATGAGGGAATGAGCCTGGTACCCAGAAACATGAACATTCAGACAACAGTTTCTACCTGACTAACTTCAGGATCATATAGCAGAGAAAATAGGTTGAAATTCTCATGACAACCCATGAAGAACACAGTCCATTACGGTACAGGGCCCTCAGTCCTGAGCCTGTCAGCAGTGCATTCTGAGTAAGAGGGACATATATGAGAAACCCTGCAATAATGACCAGGTTTGTTTTCAAAGTAGAAGTGACACATTTGTGGGATCAAGCAAATTATTCTTTAATACATTTTATCTATAGAATTCTTCACTTTGAATTAAAACTTAACTTGACACTTTCGTATATGCTAAGGATTGGACTGACAACCTTTTACATACTAAGTACATGTACTGCCAAATGACAGTCTAACCACACTCACCAGGGACAAACAACTAGCCTTACAAAGTACAAGTCCTATCACAATTATAGCTAGTGAACCTTTTACTAAGGAGGAGAGGCGGACTCCTGTTCACTTCTGTGTGTGTGTGTGTGTGTGTGTGTGTGTGTGTGTTCTTGTGTTATTTCTTTTTGATATGTACTCTGCTATGCTTCTACCCCTCCTTCTTCTTCTTCTTCTTTTTTAATCTACAACTCCATGTTAGTGGCCTATGGGTCTTTAGTGATTTAATTATCTACTTCTTCCTTTTTGACGGTTCTTTGAAAACAATCCATATATTACTTAGTCCTACAGTTTATTTTGTTTTAAGAATCCAGGAAATTCTTTTTACAGCTCATTAAGTATGCTATTATTAGCTTTCCTGACAAGAGGCATTGAGCCTCTTATAAAGACCCAGACTCCAGAAGATGTGGAAGGCCAGGCATATGAATGTAACATAATGTTAAACAGACCTTTAACTCCTCATGAATGAGGAAGGTGATGCTGCCATCTACTCACAGGCCCATATTATCTCCAATTCCAACGCTGCCTACAGAAACCAAAATAAAACAAAACACTAGCCTCCCCAACGCTTAATTGGTGAGAGTAAAAAAATTCTGATAACTCCTCATAAAATTTTGGCTAGCTCATGAAATAATATTTCCCAAAAGACAAGTTGTTTTCAAAGAATCTGTTCAGAGATTACAACAATTAGAAACAGACATGCCCACATTAGTACATCAGTAACTACACAAATATTAAGAATCATAGAGGCTGTATCTGAGTACACTGTGAGTTAGTAATAGATAGCTTGTTAACTGGGTGAGAATTAAAGATGTGCTTGCCCATGTCCAACTCTATGTATTTAGTTAGTGTATGAACTTGACATGTGCTCTTTCTTTGATAGGCTCATCCCTACTGTACAATGTATATCATACCACTGTGAATGTTGACTTAGAATGACTATACAAAGTCTCATGAGAGCTTCAGATTTCTCACACAAACTAAAGGAAGAAAAAGAATCATATTGTGCCTACTAAATTAAGCGAGTACCTAGTTTAGAGTGCATTTTACACTGTGTTAAGTGTATGCATACCGTTTTTCATTTAGAGAAGTGATTTGAATGAGAAATAATACACAGTGGCCTAAATCAAACATGTTGGAGAGAGGCTATGTGTGTTATTTAACTGATCTATACACCTTTTCTTACCCTAACAAACCCAGTAATTTATATATGCCCCCAACCTCCAAAACTATATTGGTCCTTCTTATTCCCCCATTTTCATTTATGTCTTTATCTTTTTAATTAATTTCTAATTTTCTTGTAAAATTTATTTTTCAAATTATCTATAGGACAACTTTTTCTAACACTTTTATAGTTCATGGGGAAAAAAAAAATGTGTTCTTCCTTTATAGTCCAATTTGTTAATCTGCATTAAATCTTCTTCCTCTAACTTCCCACAATCCTTCAGTTCCCTTGATTTGACAGTTGCCATTGTCTTATCCCTAGAACCCAGTATTAGGCAAGGCATAAATACACTCACAGTATCAAGATGCTGACACAGTGCTGGACCATCCTTTTATTTTGAATGCTAACTTCATTTTTAAGTCTTTAAATGTTTTTATAAAAAATAGTTATTTTACATTGTAAAAAACACCTGAAAAATGTAACTAAAGGGTTTGTTTGTCAGAAAAATAAAGGCAACCAGAATGGGAACTTTGCATCTGCTTTTAGGGAGCAAACAGGGTCAAGCACTGATGCACAGCTAACCTTTTTAAAATCATTCTAGAACCCCAACTCATGCAATGGTACCACTCATATTTTACAAGAGTTTTCCCAATTCACCTAACCCCTTCTATAGTCTTGCTCACACACATGCCCAGAAGTTTGTCCCTTAGGTGATTCTAGGTCCTGTTTATTGACAGACAATATTAACAGTCACACAATGTGAGTTTAGCATCAAATCATTGTTAGGCTATACATCTAGGAAAAATGAAAAATACTGGTTCATGCTCAGTATAGGTATAATTTTAATTGTTAATCTATGGTGACTGAATCCATAGGTTTTTTTTTAGCCCAACTATAGCCATATTATGTTAAATGGCTAGATATTGCCCTCCTTCAATTTATTCTTTCAGCAGCTATCTTGCATAGATCTTAAAGCATCTCCAAAATGATGTATTTTACATAACATTTGTTACTAAATCCAGATAAACTATTCATCTGATCTTTAATTTGACTACTAGACCTTGAGACACTGTGTAAACAATGGAGTGAAGACTCTCATCTCAGCTGCAAAGGCAATCAGGTTATTTTACTCTACCCAGTGTACTGTGAATCTACCACAATGCCACTGAAACTCATATATTGCTAGAAAATTTCCCACAGATCTCACTCCCCTGTAACTTTGAAATGCATGTCCTCACTTTGGAGCACAGCTGTGTCTCCCTTTTGGCATGTCATGATCCTCATGGTTTAGACACAATAGTGAATATTTCATTGCTCCTGCTTGTCCTTCCAAGTTATGACTACCATTATTTGCTCTTTCAAAAACAACAAAAACAACAAAAAACCTTTACATTATGTTGAAATGACAATACTAGATGATTTATGTTGGTTCTACTTTTTGGTGCCACCCTGTACTACATCTCTTCTCTTACTGTGATTTGATACACAACCTCAACATCATTCTTTCCTTATCAGGGTCATAACATAAACCCCTGCCCAGGATTTTTGTCTAATGTTTCCTATTATTTATATACATTTTACATTAAAAAATTGCATGCACTTGTACTTACCCAAAAGATATATTTTGAAATGTGATGCATTGTAAAATGGCTAAGTCAGCAAATTTCTTCACACCCTTACTATGATTTGGTAAAGATCTAACACTTAACCAACTCATAAATTTTTGGTTGTGTAATACATCATTACTAACTAAAATTGTCACAGTGCACATTAGTTTTATTGAAGGACTTTTATCCAACTTGTCTCTTTTCCACACATTCCCTAACACTGTAAAGATTCTGGTGCTACCATTGTTTCACTGTAATTTACACTTTCATGAACACATGATTTTACCCTCTGTGTACATGAGTGACATTTTTTCTACATATGATTTATCTGACACAAGCCATCTTTATATTTTTGCAAGTGACAGAATTTTTTCCACTTTTGTACATGAATAGTGTCCTTTTTTTGTATATATATACCATATAGTATTCATCCCCAGTGGATGCTGAGGCTGGATCCATATCTTTTTGTATACATGAATAATGCTGGAATGAAGATGATATTACCCAAATTTCTTCCATGTAATGATTTTACTTCTTTAGATATTTATCTACTGTGGGATGAGGTGGTTCTGTTAATAATTCTTTGTGGATTTCTGTAGTTTAGAATAAATGGATCTACTAATTTTCCTTTACCACCTACAGTGTTCAAGAGCCTCCTTTTCCTCCACATCCTAACAATTAATTTTGTCTTTTTGATAATAGTTGTTAAGATTATTTTTATCACCCAGCTTTGATTCCATGATCAAAGTTAACATTATTCCTTTAGAAGATCTAATCCTAATTGGGCAAAGTAGCATTCAGAATATTTTCTTAAGTCTTGTTCTGCGTGTGTCACCAGACGAGCTGAATCAGTACAATGAAGTGGCTATCCTTTTTCATAGGAAGGCCTAGAGAAGGAGAGTTTTGCTAGAAAGAATTTTGTCTTTGTGCTGAGGACTCTGGCCTACTTTCATGAAACCTTTTTCTAAAGCAGAATTGATTGAGAATACCTACTGTCTAAACCTCAAATCTGTGACCCTCTGCAGTACCCACTGTTACTGGATCCCCTTTCACACCAGTGGCTGTTTTTCCTAGGCTTTTCTTACCTTCCTTCTTTTGGTTTCATAATATTAGAGCACCTCAGACTCCTTGCCTCATCCCTTTCCTATACACACTGCACCATTCATCTCTCAAGTTTACTTGGCCTTAATTCTATGTTATGCATGAATTTATATGACCATGGATCCTGAAGTAATTCCCTGGCTTCAAACTATGAGTTCCAGACTTATTTATTCAGTTGCACAATTGAAAAATCTACCAGATCAAGAATATCATCATTCTTGGAAACATGACTGAAAAGCCTGTTTTTTCAAATATGTTTTCTCCTGCTTGTATTTTCCTATGTCAGTAAGCAGCACAGAATCCACTTCAGTATCATGAAAAATAAGCCAATAATTACACAATCCTTCACTTTCCCAGTAATACCAGAGAGTACACCAGCAACAACTCATCTGCCTCCTGGACACAGATATGCCCTTGCATGGTTCTTCACTCAACCCAGCAATTCTCACCTCCTGGCTGACACACTCCACTGAACTTCTGTTGCTCCTACTTCAGTAGCTGCTGCCAGATAACCCACTATGCAACAAGAATCACCTTTCTAAAAGTATGAACCAGATCCTAGACGTTTTATTGAGTGCTTGTTTCTTAGATTACAACCCACACTTTTCACCATGGTTCAAGGTTCAATTTCCCCTCACTACTCTCAAGCTAAACTGAGCTAATGATTAGAATCTCAAATAAATG
Source organism: Montemys delectorum (assembly GCA_019843815.1). Lineage (NCBI taxonomy): Eukaryota > Metazoa > Chordata > Mammalia > Rodentia > Muridae > Montemys > Montemys delectorum. The sequence continues at coordinate 7,215 of JADRCD010229705.1, read as the reverse complement.
AAGTTTGCAGTGAAAGGGTTTGGGATTAGCTCTTATCCTGCTGGAAAAGTTTTTCATGAAAAGCACTTCTCATTGATAATACTGTTTTAATAAGTAAATGTTTCACTATACAAACTGGGCAAATAAGGAGCAACGAATTCCAAGATGTTGATTTGGACTTAAAGGCAGGGTATACTGATAGGCAGGAGAGATGGCTTGGGCTTAACAGGCCAGAACATAAGCTCAAATAAGTATTGCATCCCAAACTGCACTAGAATATAGGGCCAGGGGGTAAACATCCACTGGAGTCTCCAAAGGGGATGACAGAACTCAGGCAAGAATGGAAATCCCCACCCTCCAAGGGGACTCCGCAGGCTCCAGTCTTGGGCCCAGGGGGTAGAAAGAAGTGACAAGGGGCCTGGGTCTCCTCAGAGCTTTCCACGTGAGGCTCTGACACAGCATGAATGGCTGTGTGGATACAGGGCTGGAGGTCAGTTTCCTTCTTAAAGACATTGAAGCTCATGTAGTCGATGTTTCGGTTCAGAGGCCCAGGCTTGGGAACAAAGGAAGCAGCCACTCCATTTTTTATCCAGGGTTTAAAGGCTGAAGAATGCTTGGGTTCTTGGTTCCGTTTTCTGTTTTTCACCTCTGGGACTTCGAACCACAGAGGTCCATCAAATCGTCTAGTCCCCTTCTTGCACTGGCTGAGAGCCCTCAGCACTGTCTCCTTGGCACAGGGGTCCGGAAGCTCCTCAGGATGCTCTGCAATGCATGTTCCCTGTCCTACGGAGGTCAGGGGACTGCCTCTGCCCTCAGGAGGGGCAATCTTGACTGTCACCGGGCTGCAGGTCCACCCAGGGTTCCGTACACTCCAAAGCCATCGTTTCATATAGGTGTCCCAGGAATTGGAAAGATCCAGGCCCAGGCTGGCATCTGTGGGAGGTCTGATGGCGGAGCGTCTCCAGGTACCCACCACTCTCTTGGGCATGTGGAGGTGGGCAGGAACTTTGGATCCAGGGCTTTGCTGAACCTGCTCAGGCCAAGGCCTAGACCTTGGGTGCCTAGGGGCAGACAGCGATCTCTGGGGTGAGCCCAGGGAGCTGCCCATGTCCACAGCTTCCAGGAACAAGGACCTGCCACAGGCAGGACCGTTGGCTATGAGCGCGAGCCTGAGAGAGGATTCTGGGAACCCAAACTAATGTTGCTGCTTCAAGACACGAGGGATACAGTTCCCAGGGGCTTTTCCTTAATGTGATATGATATAAGGATGTGTTAATCCTTACTTGTACCTGACCCTTATAATCTCTACAACTCTTACATGTTTATAAATACACGTATCCTGTGACCCAGAAACACATTCCTACATATCTTTGCTTCATACTACTGAGCCTCAATGGAATTCTGGTGTGAACTTCAATAGGAATAGTATTCTGTGTGGAATAGCCTTATGTAGCTACTTCTTTTTGTTTAGCATTGGTTCCACAACCATCCCTTTTGTGGAATGCTCCTCATTTCTATTTACACCTTAAATCATTCCATTGCAAGGATAAATGCATTTGCTCATCACTTACACCAAGTGTGCCATGTCTGTTAGGGACAATCCTGCTTCAGGCACTGAAGCGGTTTGTGTGAACAAACTAGCCTTGGTGAGTTGTAGTAATCCCTGCTTTGTCCTTTTAAGAAGCCAGCGAATTTTTTCCCTTATGTGCCATGCAACACCTGACCAGCAACCTCACTCTGATTTTGCCATGTAGAGAGAGAAGGCGTAATGGTTTTTGGAGTTCACAAAAATTTCATACAGGCTATTTGCAGAAGTGTATTTTCTTTCATTATAGAAAAAAATCAGCATTATGCATTTGAATGTTCTTAAGAAATAATAACTAGCTTCTATTTCCGTAAGTGTGGTGCATTTTTATTCTTGCAGAATAGTTGTTAATGTTCACTATTTATCTTCCATGTAAATTGTGATAGTAGTCCATAATTTATATTTTAGTACAGACATTCATTTCATGTAGATTCCTATAATGTTACCTTCCAAGACATCATATATAGCTGTCCTGATTTTTGAACACTGTTGTGTTCTCCCAGTCTATCTCCTTCCTTTTTCTCCCTTTTCTGCTTTTCCCCCTTTCTTTATGTCTTACTCTCTGTGTTGTACTGATAGTATATATTTTATAGTTTGGAGACTGAGTTTGTGCCCCATCCCCATTCATTCTAACAAGAGATCCTTGGTATACTAGGAGTGTGTCCTCAAAGGAATTCAGGAAATCCTCATGAGACTCTGAGATAGCTCTCTCAATAGTTCTGATAGAAAGAAGCAATTTAGCCATTTCTTGATGTCTGTGGCTTCCTGTGCAAGTTTCACCTACCTGTTTTGCTTATGACCCTTTGGTCACTGTGGCACTATCCACGTGAGGCTTCAACAGAGCAGGACCTCTGCTGCCTATGAACCTCCATAACTGTAATAAAAATAAATCTTTCTATTTTATATGGTAGCCTACCCAATTTATTTCATCATAACAGTATAGGATAGTCACTGTGTACATAAAGTAACAAGAAACAGTCTCTTCTCCTAAACAACAAAAGTATTGCTAAGTTATTATAATAGCTACATTTGAAAGACTGTTATAGGTTATGTGAACTGTACTATTTTTAAGCACCTTTCATAGGTGCATGTGAATAGAACACCACTGAATGGGCCACAATGCTAAAGGATAACATTAAGAAACAATCTAGTTTCTATTTCAGTAAGTATAGTACATTTTTATCCTTCTAGGATAGTTGTTATGTTATTCAGCATTTATCTTCTATGGAAATTGTGCAGAGGCACACATAAGAAACAAATCCAAGAACAACACAGGTTCCTCCAGGTTTGAAGAAAGGTAGGTGGTGGATACTAACAGAGTTTGATAAGAAGGTCCATGTTTTCAGAAGCTCAGAACGAAGTCCACAGTACTGCCAAATGAATATTTTTTCCCTCACTGACTAGTTAATTTTCATTTCCCTAAGGTCCTTAAGTAAAGATCTACAGAATGCAACTTTCAAAGCAAAAAATAATTCTAGATTATAACATTCTTTTCAATCATGCAATTCTTGATAATGATAACAAGAATTTAGAGACTTGGTAATCCTCTCAGGAAGTACTATCAATGTAGTGGATAGGTAATGCCTTTGGGTACAATGTTTTTTATAGATATGTTTTATTCTCCTCAATAATAAAATGTTCTATTTCCTATAGCCATCTGTGATAAACAAAATAAATATTGTGTTATTGTGCTGTCCCAGTTAGAATTAACTGTCAACTTAAAACCAGAGAAGTGGGTCTCAAGCAATTGACTTTATTTGGTTAGTCTATTTGTAAGTCAATGAATAGTTTTCCTCATTGTTTATTATATGTAGGAGGGTCAGTCCCACAGTGTGAAGCACAATTTTCCTGGTGATCCAAGGTTGGATAAGAAAATTAGCTAAATATAAACTAGCAAGTGAGGCAACAAGCTGTCTTCCTTCATGTTTTACTTCAAGTTCCTGCTTGAGATCCTGACCTGATTTCCCTCAATGAAAGAATATTTCATGGAATATAGAATAAATCTACCCCCAAATTTCTAAGTAGTCTTTAATTAGAATGTTTAATCAAAAAACATAAAGCAAACTAGAACATTGTCTAAATCCTAAAGTTTATACTGTAAATAGAGCATAAATAGAATGCATGCACACAATGTGCAAAAGACCAAGCCAGATAAAACCCCTGTATGAGGAGGGGATAAAGTCTTTCCAACTTGTATAGTTATTGGCAATGAATATCTATTAGAACAGGGGAATCAATTTTCTTCAAGGTATTCTTTGAGTTGCCACTCATGCTATAGTAAAAGACTCTGTACTTACACAAATACCAATAAACAAACTCAGGGTTTTAAACAAAACAGATCATGAAATTTCATTAGGAAATCTTTGATGGGAAACAGTGTAACTGAAGTAAATGGAATACAAGTGTTTGATCAGAACATGTTATATGTAGCTAAGAAATTCTCAAACCATATACATACAAACATATATATATATATAAATTAATAAGAGAAAATAAAAAAATTGTAAAGAAAATACAGTATTAGTTCATCACTTGCTACATTTCTCCTTACAGAAAGACACACACATACACACATACATAACCATAATGGGCACATTGGTATTGAAAAAGCGCCCCCCCCCCACACACACACACATACACACACAGACACACACAGTATGTGTGTGCTAGGTATACATTTGAATGTCTTGTACAATTCTGCATCTTTCTTTTTGACTTACTAATTAATATAAATTTCTAAAAATTGCTTAAAATCTATTTTAAATCTGACCAATAAATGTAGTTTTCAGGCTTTCCAAGAAACCCTGAACTAGCTGATTGCCTGTGGTATCTGACGTCCCATTGTTGGCCAATATTGATGAGCTGACATGCTTGAGTGCATTATATCCTGTTTCCTCTGCGTTGTTCCAAAGCTATATTGGAGTATTATAAAAGCCCACACCTTTGAACAAGATAATAATATTGCTTTCTTCTCCTGATATAAAATGTAATTAAAGGCCAACATAATGATTAAGCGAGTAAAGAAAGTCACTTCTAGCCAAGCCTGATGACTTCACTTTAATCCCCTGGAACTACAATTGCTTCAAGCTGTCCTTTGACTTTTCATGCACTTTATAGCACACATTTTAAATACAAAGGTAAATAAATGTGATGATAATGGATGTGATAGTAAAATGTAAGAAAATTAAATATTGTGCCATTTGACCACATGAGACAAACTCTAAACATAGAGGTAGTGTGTGGTACTTCATAAACACTTATTGACAGAACTTTTTCTACAATCTGGATTTCAAATTTTACCCACATTTATTAATTTAGCTTCACTGAAGAAAAATAGGCATTTATATTTAATATAGTAGAAAAATCTCACAGATACACTTGTTTTGTAGTTGTTCCTTTTTAAATCTCTAGATAATGATTCAGTGATGTACTTTTTGTTGACCTTAAGCTAACAAACCCCTTCCTGTGACCCACAGTGCTCAGATTTGGGTATCTGCTGCCATGCCCTGCTACAGTCTTTCTTATTTCAGCATATATACAACTCTACATGGCATCAAGATCCTTGTTATAAGAAAAAGGAAAAATGTGGTTTTAAGTTTTTTAAATCCAATTAAAGTGAAATTTGAGAATAAAGTCTTCAATTCATAGAATATGGAATGAATGAACCAGTGATGTTCTATGTAGAAGTCTTTCTTCCCTAAGCTGAAATTTTTAAAGGCAAAGATAAAGTCTCTGTTCAGTACTGAATACAATTTCCTCTCTAGTCTAAATGTTCAGCACTTGGTATTCATGCTAAGGATCTATAAGTTAACATTTTGATCAACCAGCAGAACATAAAGATTGAATGTATACTATAGCACAGGCTTCTGGAAAGGCAGAGATTGGAAGGCATAGAAGAGTTACCTGTAGCATGTTAAGTTCTTGTAACTCTTCTAGAGTCCTAATTCAAAGTCTCTCAGCTTGTTACAATTATTCAGATACAAAACAGTAATTACCAAGGCATAATGAACGGATGATTTTCCAAGAAGCTTTCTGTTGCATTGGATATCACAGTAGGAGACATATTTCTGTAGCTTTTAAGAAAGATGAGCTCCACAGGTACTGCATCGAGTAGATGCTCTCTGCAAGCCAGACCTTCTACTAGTATAATCATAAAGAGTCTTCAGTTAAAATGAACAAGAAAACTATTCTAAACCATATTAAAATTATGTAAGTCAAGAAAACATTTATTTTAAAGCATGAATGATTGTTGATTATGGGGGAACCAATGTACATTACATTGGCTGGCCCATTTAGTATGAAGGAAACCCTCAGAAGAAGCCAGCATGACCTTGGTTTTGGTCACATCTTTAGTTGAGAACAATAGGGCAATATCTACTGAAAAGCCAGTCAAAAGTATATATTTAAATCATTGCCAGTAACTAGAGACATGTACTGTATTGTTACATGCAGGTCATGAGGCAAGATCCACAGTAAAGTGATTGCTGCAAAGGTTTAGGACTCTCAATTATAGCTCAAGAGTGGTTGAGTGTGTATACACTGGTGTTCTTGCTGTACTGGAATATATGCTGAACAGCAGCATATACCATAGTGAATTTTCTACTGGAATAAATGTGTGCAGCAATCATAGGAGAGAGTTAGTTTCTAAAAACTGGTTGGTTTAGCTTTGTAGATAAAGCCTGTTTCCCAAAAAGTTTTCTCTTTAACACATGATAAAAATCACAAAATCATTCTTGATCTAAATTATTGGAAAATACTCCAAAATCCTGTAATATGATCACAATCAATGAAAATGAATTTTCCAAGATAGATAATCTACCAAAGGTTATGAATTAACACACTTTATACATTAGCATACTGATTTATGCATTTTAAGTCAAGCACTAAATTTTAGTTTCTCCTATAAGTATTACCTCAATGATCATATTACTGAACACTTTAGACTGGTTCTTTCAGAAATTCTAAAAGAATTCTAAAAAGTGAGCAAGACCTAAAGCGTTAGGAAATGTAGCTCTAATTTTCAGGCAATTTTTAAAAAAAGATCTGTGCTGTAAAATGTAGATGGATGAGTCTACTTATGTTAACTGTGTCAATAAAGAATAAAAACATTTAACTATTGTAAACATAACCAGTTAAATGTAGTTTCTAATCAGAAAAAATGACATTCACCACTAAATATCATATTTTCTTTATAGGTAACACAAATCACACTTTGATTGCTACAGACGTATAGGTGCATATTTCTGTGGAACTTAGTGACCTTCGATTTTTTTCCACATACCTACTCACCTTTTCTACATTAAGTGCTAACTCTGAGCTCCACCAATGCTGTCAGCTTCACAACATCATGATAAAATCTGGACTGTACAAAAAGATTAAATAAAAAGTTAAAAAAAGAGTCCGTTGAGAAGATTTTATTCCCCTCCTGGTCCACCCTTTGACTGTTCCACACCCCATACCTCCCCCCAATGTCTCCATGAGGATATTCCAGCCCAATCCCTTAGCCCCCACTGCCATCTCACCAGAATACCCATGTCCTGTGCTCTCTAAAGGGTTAGGGACATCTTCTCTGACTGAGTCCAGAGCCAGCAGTCCTCTGCTGTATATGTGTTGGGGGCTTCATAACAGCTGGTTTATGCTGTCTGGTTGGT
>JADRCD010229704.1:0-11922 GCA_019843815.1 Montemys delectorum | reverse complement strand
AACCTGACATCCATTAGATGCCATTTCCTGTTTTCCCTGCTCCTCCTAATCCTTGACAGCGTTCTGTTTTTATGCATCTGCCTGTTCCTGACAGTTCATGTTAAGCAGAGTGACTCAGGACGTGGAACTTTGCTGAGTGGATGTTACTGAGTAGCATAATGTCTTCAGACAGAACTCTATGACATCTATGACATCGTGTGCCTGTACTTCATTCTTTTCAATGCCAAACAATGCTCCATTGGCTCCGTCGCATGGAGATATAGGACTCATTAACAATGGATGGTCGCTGGGGCTGGTTTCACTTTCTGGCTATGAGGAATAATGTTCCCATGAGTATTCATATGTAAGTTTCTGTGTGGTGCCATTTCCTTCCTTCTCTCTCTCTCTCTCTCTCTCTCTCTCTCTCTCTCTCTCTCTCTCTCTCTCTCTCTCTCTCTTCGAGACAGGGTTTCTCTGTGTAGCCCTGGCTGTCCTGGAACTCACTCTGTAGGCTGGCCTTGAACTCAGAAATCCACCTGCCTCTGCCTCCCAAGTGCTGGGATTAAAGGTGTGCGCCACCACTGCCCAGCTTGCGGTGCCATTTCTAATTCCTACCTGCTGCGAGGTTCTAAGTCCCCATCAATACTTCTCACTACTGTCTCTCTTATGGCATCTTCCTTAGTAGGTATGAAGTAGTACCTCATCGTGCCTCTCATTTCCCTCTTCTCGGTGACCAGTGATGCTCTGCATCATTTCAAGCTCCCGGTGGCCATCTTTATAGGAGAAATGCCTGTTCTGATCTTTTGACCATTTTTTTTTTTAAATAGGAGCCATTTGACTTTTTAAAAAGCTATTTATTTTATTTTGAGTATGCTGTCACTGACACACCAGAAGACGGTGTCAGAGCCCATTTCAGACGGTTGTGAGCCACCATGTGGTTGCTGGGAACTGAACTCAGGACCTCTGGAGGAGCAGCCAGGGCTCTTAACCACTGAGCCATCTCTCCAAACCCTTGACCATTCTTAAAAATCAGGCTTGCTTTTTAAAGTTTAATGTTTGAGTGAAAATTTAAGTTTATTGGCATCAAGTTTTCTAGCCATTTTTTGGTTGTTATTCCAGTGCTGGGTACCAAACCCAAGGCTTCTTGCACAGCAGCAACATCCGAAGCTGCCTTGTCCGTGGCTCAAGGGTTAGTAGTGATAACCTTCTTTTCTGCTTTTAATCCTGGGAAACTATGTATACATTTACTTTCTTAGTATGGTTACTATTTCTCCTTTGATACACATTTCAAATATTGGAGGATTTCCCAGAGAAAATGATTCATTGCTGCAGACCGTGATTTCCTCCGTGGGCAGAGAAAATGCTATACGACTCCAGTCCTTTGGAATTTATTAATGTTTGCTTTATGGCCCGATCTCAGGTCAGTTTCAGAGAATATTCCATGTGTGCTTGAAACAGGAAGAACTCTACAGTGGTGGAGGTGGTGTTGCCATGGGCTTCTAATAGCAGATGATCTGAGAGTTCGCTTTGTATGTGTGACAGCTTAGGTGCTTCTTGACTGAACTGAGACTCATTCACCCTCAGCAAAGCTCTTCTTTAACAAGCTATTGGGAAGAATATCCTGACTGCATGCTGCCCTCTAAGAGGGAAAAGCAGAAAGGCATGTTGGTCTCCTTTCCCGTGTGTGCATGGTGTGTGTGCATATAGGCAGGTATGCATGACGTGTGTGTGTGTGTGTGTGTGTGTGTGTGTGTGTGTGTGTGTGTGTGTGTGTGTGTATGCAGGCCAGAGGAGGCGCCATCCTCTCACTTTGCCTCATGCACTGAAACAAGGCCTCTCACTGATACTAGACTTGCTGCATTGAAGGCTGGCAGCTAGCAAGTCCCTTCCTCCAGTCCCTATGCCCTTCCCCCACCCTCATGGGAAGAGGTTGTGAGTTTCCTACTGTGGATGCTGGGAACTGAACTCAGGTCCTCTTTAAGAGCAGCAAGTGCTCTTAGCCATTTAGTTATCTCTCTATCCACTACCCATGGCTTTTTATGATATGGAGGCTGGAGAGCTGAACCCAGGCTCTCAATGTTTGCACAAGTGCGTTTACCTACCAAGCCATCTCCCCAGCCCCATGCTTGCTTCCTTTTTTGACAAAGGCCTATTTCATGTTAAGAATATAGACATGCACATTAATATTATTAAGATTGATACAGGATAAAAGGACCAGACTGAATCTGAATTAGAAAAGGATCTCATCACGTAGCCCAGGCTGCCCCTAAACACCCAATCTCCCTCCTCAGCCCTTCCAGTGCTGAATTATGAGTGTTCATTACCATGCTTAGCTTAAAACCAGCCTTTTAGAAGAAACACAGATTATTCAAAACGTTTCTCACATACAATTCAAAATATTTAAGCACCAGATGAAATTTAAAATTAGCCGACTATTTCACTACATTTTATATAAAGAGAACGCTTCATTAGAAAAGTGTCAATCTTTGGATCTCATGCAGATTTGCAGAACCAAATGTTTAGTGGAGGAAAAAAAAAAAACCTTTAAGCCCTCTAAGCTTCGCCATAGATCTTTGCTTCCTTTCTAGTCTGTGTCCAGTAGTACAGGAGGGCACTGTTCTCACGGATGGCAACAACGATCAGGATGCGGACAGCCAACAGAAAGAGGACAATGTTTGAGATAATGGAGTCCAGAAACAGAGCCTGTTGTAGAGAGTCCAAGTTCAGGTGTCAATACTGAGTGACAAGGCTGATTGTTGTGTCAAGTCTAGTATGCCACCATTTGGGGAAAAAGAAGCCAGGGGAAACATATAGATGGGGCAAGGCAGGAAACAGCTACTGCCCCAAACACGACCCCCTGATGTTGTAGCCCCCTAAGAACTTCCACCTGGATGGATGGGGAGTCTGGACGGCTGCGCACTGGATCATTTCCTGCAACACAGCAGCTGCTGCTCAGCTTCTCTTCAAAGTAAGGCTAGAACGACCGTGACAAATGCGGCAAATCAGCCAGACAGCTGTCTGGAAGCTACAAGCACAAGGTCCAAAATAAACGCAAGGAGTAGCCAAAAATTGTGTTTCTGTCCATAGATTAAGTTAGGCAGTCTGTGAGTGGAGTTTGTATAATAGGAGAGTCAGACAAATGGAGGGTTAAAAAGTCAAACAGATCCCATGGCACATGACGCATCATCCCTCATGCCTTATAGACACAGTCTTCTGGAATGTTATGAAGTTATGGGAACACAATCACAAAGCACAGGGTGATGAGATGGCTCAGTAGGTAACGGCACTTGTCACACACACCTAACGGCACCCAGAACCAATGGTGGAAGGAGCATCAACCACTTACTGTTATCCTCAGACCCAAACACATGTGATGGGGCATGCATGAAACACACACACACACACACACACACACACACACACACACCATATAAAGAATGTGAGTATGTATTATACACCTGCACAGCGTAGATGAATTGGATCGAGTGTTGACACATTCCCACTGATGAACAGGACCTACCTCAGGCACAGTTATCTCTCCCTACCCTGTCAGAAATATGCACTACTCATTGCCACAAAGTAAACACCACACATTTTCCCCTCGGTCTTGTCAGCAAGCAAGAAATGTGTCCCTCATTTAGGTAAGCCATAATATAACATTTTCCATAGGCCAACAACTCTGTCTCACTTGGTGGGTTTTTTTTTTTTTTTCAGCTGACTGCCTGGTTCTTTAGAGGACTGTCCTTCTTAGAAGACTGAGCATTTTATGGATGAAATGTCAGTGAGACCTCTCGGAAGGCTCAGTGGGGGAAAGCTAGACGTACCAGCAAGCCATCAATGAGTGTGCGTGCAGGTGAATGGACTTTGCATGGCTATTGTACTTTTTTTGTCAATGCAATTTTTTTTTCAAAATAAAAACTTAGGGAAGAAAGTCTCCATTAAAAATCCAAAAGTGCCAAGGTTGACAAGTTACCATAGCGAGGGAGCTGCAATGCTAACTATTTATGGTGTGGTAGCTTCTTGGCGTGCTGTCCTCTGACTCCCGTGTCAAAGGTAGAGTGTGCTAGCATCAGACAGTACGAGATATCAGTGCTTAATATGCTGGTGTAAAAGGGAATGAGTGGTAAGATAGAGAAGTGGGGACAAGTAGTTAAAGAGTAATGGTCTGTCCTAACTGCTCATGTGTGCACAGGTCTTAACTCTTACTTAAACCCCATGTCTCAAAACCAGGTTCTTCCAATTAGGGATCCGCTAGGACTAACAGCATCCCATGGCAATACCCTAACCAGAGCAGAGGAAGGCAATGCAGTCTTTCCTTATTCAAGTCTGGTAGAACCGTGAGAACCGTGGGGACTACTTGCTAGTGACACTGGTTCAGAGAATCCACTTGGTCCCATCACCTTCTGACAGGACATTACCAGTGTCACCTTGAGGGTTTCTGCACGAAAGCGTTCATCCTCAATGCCAGTCTCGTGCTAATCAAAATGCCAAGGCACATCACGGCACCAAATGCGTGCGTGGCTGTCAGTGACATCTCTTCCGGTCTCCATCACTATGCCCCCTCTCAAAGTGCAACTCGTCGTAAAAGCTGTCTCCTCCCAGAAGCTCTTCCTTTAAGTTGTTCTGGCTGAGGGGAGGATGACCCAGCTCATTTCCTGTACTGATCTTGAGAGGTTAGCCGCTCCAACGTCACACTCAGGGCACTGCCTCTCCGAAAATCGCACTTGCCTTCAGACATCCAGCATTTAGAATCGTTTTTTTCTGCTTGCCCACCAGAAGAGAGCACTCTAGGAAGATAATGGTGTGAAAAATGCAGTCTGTTTACATGGTGGATTAATGTTTCTCTAATAGGAGGATTGAGACCATTAAGCATGAGAAGTAGCTTTTCTTTCCATGGAACACCGTACGGCAGGCACTATGTTTAGTGTTACTGACACGGGTACAGAACCTTAGAGTTGATCTTATGCCTTGACAACACGAAGTCTCTGAGGATGGCCAGAATATGACCTTATTGTTCTTTAGATTCAACACTACTAAATAACGCAATGGTTGATTTTCACTAACAATTACAGTACGTATAAGCTGGCCACCTCTATAATCAGGGCCATTTACAGTTTTAAAATGGAAATATCAGGAAAGACAAAGAATGTCGATGAGTCTCAGAATTAGTACTCTCTTCTTAATATCCATAGACGAATTGGTATTATATATATAATAAGTAGTACAGAGCACTAGTGGCTAGTTCGCATGTCACCTAGCTCCTCCCACTAATTAACCCGAAGCCCATGGAAATCTGAAGAGTCACAAGAAAGAACAGTGACCCAGAGGAACTTCTTGTTCTAAGTCACGTTTGCAAATCCATTACAGCCAGAGCACTGGCTTAATTACAGGCAGCTGTTGCCTTTCACAGTCCCTATTATTTTCCTATTGTCTAATTCTGTTCCAAGAGGGAAAGGGAACACTTGTTGACTCTGCATATTTTAAATAGCTTCTCTCCATTTTACATATCCCAAAAGAATAATGCAAGTCAAAATATTTTCCACAACTAGAGGTTAGAGTTAGTACTGGGTTTCATTTTGTTAAGGTGTTAGAATATATATATATATATATATATATATATATATATATATTTGTTTGTTTTCTTTGGGACAAAAATCTGAGCCCCCTGGGTCGCTGACATCCACTACAGTTTCTACTAATGTATTATTATTGCTTTAGCATTATGAAATGTTTCCAGCTTTTACTGACATCTGTTGATCTCTTTGTGCTTTGAAAACAGAAACAGTATCATATTTTCCTAATGTCATTTCTGGTCACCATTTACTAACACCCATGTTCAAAAACACTAATAATTTTATGCTCAATGATGGGAGCTACTGCAAGCAGACTGGAGTTACACGCTTAACTGTAGTCTCCCTGTGTACCACAGCAAGCTGTCATACCTCAGGTTCTATTAAGAATGTAGGAAGAAGCTGGGTACAGGTTGGGACATAGGACTTCAAGCTTGAAGTCCACCTATGAGCTCAAGGCCAGCCTAGACAACTTAGTCATAAAGGAAGTTTGAGGCGGGGGTGGGAGTGGGGGTGGGGGTGGTCTAGCTTTGGAATACAGCTCAGTGGTATCTAACATGAACAAGGCTCTAGATTCAACCTCTAAAACTGGACAAAAGAAAGGAAAAATAGGAGCTGGGGGTCAGCGAGTTCAATACAGCTAGGTTGGTACTCTGAGAGGAAAGGCTGCATGGGATGGAGCTGCGCAGAGCTAAAGTATCCTGTCAACAGCTCCAGACACACAAAGGTGAGAAACAGTGGAGTGGACCCCCTCACCCAAGGGGAGCTTAACCATAGGACTTCCTCTGCCTGGAATGGCTATCTAACAGGCATTTTACTTTGAACAGAGGCCTTGTGCTTGATGCAACAGGAATGAGAAGATGAAGAGAAACAGTAACCAGAGACTATTCTTCAGGACACTCCAGTGTTTTTAGAATGTGTGTCAGGGGAGGAATAAGAAGACATTGACCCTATTAAGTAACAGTAAGTGATTATAAAGTCACCAGTAATGAAATGGAGACCCCATATCAGCAGTGAGCTGGCTGCAGACCACTTGGTATTAGTAATTAGGTTGTTAAGTGTAACTATTCAAACAATGACATTATGTTTCTAATCCTCCTCGCACCTACATAAACATGCTGATTTTCCTGGCTGCCCAAAGAGCTCTTTGGCCTTTAAGTTCCTGACCTTGATAAGTTACATCTTCACTCTGGTGTTTTGTGTGAGCTATTTAAAACTACAACAGCAAGCTGGGAAGGAAGAGCCTGTAGTTACTGAGGCCAGGAAGCCTGGGACTCCCTCTTTGCAGTGACTACTGTAGAAGTGACGAACCACCACCACCACCCACACGAGTTTTAAAGGATTTTGTTGTTGGGGGACACTGTCTTCTGCGCATGGAAACAATTGTCTTGGAAGCAGAACAGCTGTGACCACTAACATAAGACCCTTACAAGAGCTGGCTCACTTACATTCCCTGGCTGAAGAGAGAGATGAGTCATGCGGGGCTTGTGAGCCACCAGAGGACCTGAGGATATACAAGGGATCACCGAGGGGCAGGACCTTTCCCTCCCAGCTGGTGTGGCAGCCAGGTATTGCTCATGCTCTCGTGAATAACTACATTTGAATTCCTTCGGTTCTCAAGATAGATTTACGGAGAATTATCTCCGCACCTTATCTAAGGTGAGTAAAGTTTGTTGATATCAACCCCGGGAGAGCTTATATAATATTTATTTTAAACTTTTGTTTGTTTTTATTTCTGACAGGGGCTTGTGGTTGGGGCTGGCCTATGTAGTTAAGGCAAGCTCTGAGCCACAGTCCTCTGCCTGCAGCTCCCCGAGTGCTGTGGTTAGAGGCGTGCGTCACCATGCCTGGCTAGCTTTAAAGTATTTTAATGTTTGCACTGAATTATCTGAAAGAAATTATTGGATGAAAAATGGAAAGCTTGGTTATGAGTCCTGATTCATGGTTTAACAGTTGCTGAAGATGCTTCTGGGGTTAAAGAAATAAAATGATTGCAAAAACATTAAGACACTGGCCTGATTTTTTTTAACCCTGTTCAACAGTCAGGGTGGTGTTAGTCAATTCCTAAAGATGACGAGTTTGTACTCTTTATTTCTCCTTGCCTCGCGTGATTATCATTTTTATAATGAAATTCATAAGCTTATAATTTATTCTAAAAGCATAATTTCCATTAAAGCACATTATATTTGCAAAGAAATATATTTACTTATCTAATTTTAAAATCATCTTTAACAGAGGGTGGGAGGGGGGCAGGGGGAGGCGATGGGCAGAAACAAATCCTGTTTGAAAAACCAGGCTAAAACATGATTCTCTGTGTACTAACAAAAACATGTGAAAACAAGGAAAAACAGCTAAAGACCTCCTGGTAAGGAGGTAATGCCTACTTCTAGGGGAATGGATGCACTGCCTGAGATCCCCTGCTTTAGTCAGCTATGCTTTAAGTCTATACCTAAACCCTTGTGCCTCAGTTTCCCCAGGACAGACATCTCTTCTACTTTCCTATCCTCTTGTTTTTGTAAGTTTCAAAAAGTGTAGGGAAGAGTAAAAGAACTTCTTCCTCATGTGTTTTTAGGTGAGGAAATCTTTAAAGTCACAGACGATGGTGCTAAGGCACCAGGGGACCAGACATGAAGGATCTCAGCAGTACCAATGAACTGTTTGGGGGACGGCCATGCTGGGAACACTGGTTTGGAGATCTGTCCAGCTCACCTGGATCATTTGGATTGGGGGTACCAGAATAGTCCGCTATCAAAGACTTCTGTGGGGTCTTGCAGTTTACCAATATACCAGGATATCGACAATCAGTTCATGTGATCATCACTGACATCCTGTGAGGCAGGCTGGATTCATGACTCATGATTCATTACCATGAAAGGCTTCTCAAAGCAAGGATGAGGATGTGACCTTGAATCCTAGGGCCCTTGGGACAAGGCTAGGTTTGATGGTGTGCTTGTAATCCCAGGGCTGGGGAAGTGGAGACGGGCGGATCCCTAAGGGCTGCACAAGCCGGCCATCCCA
Source organism: Montemys delectorum (assembly GCA_019843815.1). NCBI lineage: Eukaryota > Metazoa > Chordata > Mammalia > Rodentia > Muridae > Montemys > Montemys delectorum. Next base: position 3,355 of record JADRCD010229704.1, on the reverse strand, counting down.
GTCTACAGTGAGCTCTAGGCCGATGGGAGAGACCTGTCTCAAAATAAGGTGTTCTTGAAGAGTGACACTGTAAGCTGACCTCTGGCGTGTGCACACGTGAGTGTACATGAACATGTGTATCTACCCACCCATGAACATACATGCACACACAGTCATGTGTCACATTTCCTATTGATGTGGCCCTAACTTGTTGACATATACATGTATAACTACCTTTTTTTAATTCTGCCTTCTGTCATTTGGGTTGAACACACCCTCCGCAAAAAAATTTCAGATGGGTTAGATTAGTTGATACTTGAGGTCTATCATACTGTTACTTACAATATATTTTGTGGGGTAAGAAAATGAATTAAGTTTTTAAAATGTCCCTGTAACATACTAGAAGAACATGAGATAGATCTACAAGGGACTATTACCACACAGTTTACACGTTATATATTATTTTACGATCAGAAAAAAGAATCGCCAAAATTAATATCGATAGTGTAGGAGAGATGGTGTTCAACTTAACTGGTGTTTATACACCTAACCCAACTCTTCGTCCCTTTTTACCCTTCAAGTTTGGGGTTCTGCAGGTGGTGGAGTTGTTCACAGCTCTGGACTTCGCAGCATGTTGCGGCTGATGCCATTGTTCGTGAGGAGACCCCCCAACTCTACCCGTTCTTTTCCAAATTGGCTGGTCAGCGGCCATTCACTAGCAGTCCACAGTTGGCCATACTGTTGGAATGCGTGTGCTAATGGACTCTGCCCATCTTACTAAAAGCTGTCTCATTTCAGCTTCCTATGAGGATCTCTTTGGATGCCTGCCATGAGTCAGCCTCGATACATGAAACACACAGGATATTGGATGGAGATGCTGGACCAGAAGCTCTGCTACGTTCCAAGTGCTGGCAGCGGGAAGCCATTGTGCTAGTTAATGTTTAGTACAGCTTGGAAATGACGGCAGTGACAGTGATCCAGGCATCAGACGTGACAGAGCACATCTTCACTCTCCAACCATGGATAACTGACATGTCAAACTGCACATGCCGAGTCTCCACAGGAGCTCGGTGCTCCCCTTCAGAAAGCTCGGATAGGGGCTCTACCTAACAACAATGAAATGTAGCAGCTGATAAAATATTAGTCTGTTTCTTTTTCTATTGTTTCTTCAACAAACTGATCCAAACTATAATAGAAAGAAAGTTGTAGGAGACAAAGCCCCTCCATTGCTATTGCATTTTTAACCTAAGGAGCAAAGGTACTGTTACTCACTGCATATTACCGATGGTCCTGTGCTCTTCACTTCAGAGCCAACACTCTAAACCTCATTCTAGAATTCCATTCTCTCTGGTCCATGAATCAGAGGTCTCTTCCTTCTATCTCCCTCTCTTTCCACCGTTTTCATCTCACTGATAATAATACACAACAGGGGGCTGGGGTGGGACTCAGTGGGAGAGTACCTGGCCAGAGTAAGAGAAGACCTAGATTAGATCTGAAGCATGTGTGCAGGCATGTACATACACACACACACACACACACACACACACACACACACACACACACAAGCATGCATGCACAGACAGAAACTTTTGGTTTAAGTACAATAACATCCCACCATGAATAGGTAAGTGTTTCCTAAAAAAAAAAATGTTCTGTACAGGAAAGTAAGAGACAAAAACCAAAGGCTTTGCTAAGTGAAATTTATTTCACTTTTATCCTGAAAAGCAAGGAAAACACACGGGAATGTTGTAGGGTGTTCTTGTGCTAAGGGAAAAGATGCAATGTAGAACTGTGTAATTAACAGAAGACTAAAAAAGCCAGAAGGACTTACGGAGAAATTCTTTTTAATGTATTGGAATAGACTATCATTTTTCTTCAAAGGCAAGTTGCTTAATAAGGAATGTATCTTTCAGTAATGTAAACCATTACTACTTAGCCTGAATACAGAGGCAGAAGGATATCATTTAAACAGTAAGTTCGATGGTAGCTTTAATTAACAGTGGGCTCTTCTATCAAATCATACCAAGAGGAAGTTCCCTCTTGTTAAGGGATTCTAATGTGTTGTTGAAAGAAAAGAGCAAAGAAGAGGAACTTGGTGTCTTCCTACTTAAAAGAAGTTCCTCCCGCTGATCTCGCATGGCCATCCCGTCGCCAGGCTGCAGGAGGACCAGTCTACTGGTTACACCAGATCTCAGCATCAGTCAGCATTGTAGGCCCAAGAAAAATACGAAACTGCCAACATAGTTCATCTAACACATACATCAGCAGGAGCTCAACAGATCTGGTGTGGGCTCATTGAGCCTAGAATGTGAGTTCCCTTGAATGCCAATAACTATTTTCTCCAGAATGAAGCCACGCAGCAGAAGCGGAGAGGGGCAGTCAGGACTTATACCCAGTCAACAGTGTGACAGCTTCTGTCTCCTACATTATGAATGCACTCTCTCTCTAAGACCCAGAAGTAGGAGATCTGGACCTAAACTCTCTAGGCTGAAAATGTGACTCTGTTGGGTGGAAAAGTGAAGGGGTGGGGGGTGTGGGGGAACACTGTGCACACACCCTGTGCAGTACAACTACATTTGCTGCCATCTTTCTTTAGGAAACCTCATCTCCCGTGGTATCCACAAGGTTTATTCTCCCCCTTCCCCAACGGTTTGTCTATGGTTTAAGCACCCTTCTTCCATTGAAGAACACATGAAATTAGTATGAAATCAGACAAGAACACAAATGGCCCCAATCACTAGAAATAGCTATGAAAACATTCTACATATCCATCCAAAGGGACACTAACAAGTGTCCTTCAAGTGTGCCTTCAAGTCACAAACAGATCTGAGGCCTGGTCCCTTCATTTTGATTTGTGATGTTGAACCCTGCGGATTTTTTTTTTTTAAAAGCAGGTCTGTAAGCTTCAGTTCTACATCTAAACATCCAGTTGTTGAAAGATGCCGGAGCATCAATATGTAGCACATTGAGTAGAGTACTTCACATTAAAAGTTACTGTTGTTGTGGTCAGTGTAGGAACCCTGATCTTTGGTCCATCCGGAGCACACACCAGCATGCGCCAGTTGCCTGAGTTGTCTTCAGACACGCCCACCTGGTTATTTAAAGAACGAAACTGAAATTTAGATATTTTTCAAGGATTTCTAGAAACAAACTCCAGCTCCAACTCTTCTTTGAGACACTTAAAGGACGTCTCCTAAAACTGTCCTTCACCACGTATTAGTAGAGCTTGCTTTCCCATCTAACACTTATGTACTGTGGGGACACAAAGAAAGCCCCTGAATTTTTAATGGTGTTCATAGAGCCTTCACTTTTGATGTAAAACTGTAAACTATCTCTCAGGGTTCTGTAAGCCCTCGTGGAGAGTGCTTTTGATGTC
>JADRCD010229703.1:0-11785 GCA_019843815.1 Montemys delectorum | reverse complement strand
AGTCCTGTTGGGGAGAATTTGACTTTGCTACCCTCCTATTAGTAGCATTATCTGGCTAGTTTTTGCTGCTTCCTGGGCCTTGGCCTTCATGGCTCCCACGGGACTGTTTATTATGGTGATGCCTACAGAAGAAGCTTAATGCATGTGCCTGCCCCTACCTTACTACTTTTAATGACTTGACTTGGACAAGGTTCTCTAGTGCAGAGCCTCAGTCCACCCTGCTGCCCTCAAGCTCTCAAGCTATGGAAAGAGAGAAGACTGGCAGGCTAGAGAGTGTCTGTTGCCTGTGGTTTTCCATGCCCATGTGGTACAGTGTTTGCCTGAGTTTTGGGTATCAAGGGTAACTGCCAATCCAGCATGTCTTAGTTTTTGCTCTGGCTCAGTGCCTTGTTATTTATGTGGGTCCATGCAGGCATGGGGCCCACTGTGCATCCCATTTCTTATTTGTTGAAACATGCTGTTTTCTTGTCCCTACATCTCCAGTCCAAAACACTTTAGTAATAAAAAGTGGAAAATGTCCTCACAAGGTGCTTCCTTTCCCTGTATCCTCTCTGAAAACTGCTTACCTCCAGGACCCTGCCAGGTGTGTGACACATCATCCTCCCCTTCATCAGCACCTTCCTCTGAAACCAGGGAAGCAGGCAGAGGTTGCTCCTCATTTCATTCTCACCAAATTCCCCAGAGGCCAGGTTCCCCAATAAAAATACAGACTGAGCCATACATGTGATTGAAAGTGTTCCCATGATCATTCCAAAAAGTTTTCTTAAAAAGGACAAACTTAATATTTTTAACCCAGTATATCCAGAATATTTTCATTGCAATATAAGATCATTATGAAAAAAATAATGGAAGAATTTGCAATCTTCTACATGTTGACTACCACTTGAAACAGCACCATTTGTTGAATATCATACCTATTTCCACTGGATGGTTTTGGTTTTTTTTTTTTTTTTTTTTGTCAAACATCAGATGACCATATGTATGTGGGTTTATTTCTGTTTACAATTTTATTCCATTGATCTGTCTGTCTCTGCTTTTATCACGTGGTTTTTGTCACTATTATTCTGTAGTACAGAGTGAGGTCAGGGATGGTGATTCCAAAAGAAGTTCCCTTATTTTTGAGAATAGTTTTTGTTATTCTGTTGTTTTTTTTTTAATTTTGGATGAAATTTGGAATTGCTCTTTCTACCTCTGTGAAGAATTGAGTTGGAAATTTCATGGGCATTGCATTGAATCTGTAGATTGCTTTTGATAAACAAATATTTTTACTATGTTAATCCTGCTGATCCATGAGCATAGGAGATATTTCTATCTTCTGAGGTCCTCTTCAATTTCTTTCTTTAGAGTCTTAAAATTCTTATTGTACATATTTTTAACTTGCTTGGGTAGAGTTACATCAAGATATTTTATATTATTTGTAATTATTGTGAAGGACATTTTTCCCTTAATTTCTCATCCTTTGAGTAGAGGAATGCTACTGATTTGTTTCAGTTAATTTTATATCCAGCTACTTTGCTGAGGCAGTTTTTCAGCTGTAGGAGTTATTTGGTGGAATTTTTGTGATCACTTAAGTATATTATCATATCATCCACAAATAGTAATATCTTCATTTCTTCCTTTCCAATTTGTACTCCCTTTGACCTCCTTTTGTTATGTAATTGGTCTAGTTAGAACAATATAGTAATATATTGAATAAATAAGAAGAGAGTGAGTAGCCTTGTTCCTGATTTTAGTGGGATTGTTCCATGTTTCTCCCCACTTAATTTGATGTTGGATATTGGCTTGCTACATATTTCTTTTATTATGTTTAGGTATGTACATTGAATTCCTGATCTTTCCAAGACTTTTAACATGAAGGGGTGTTAGATTTTGTCAAAGACTTTTTCAGCATCTAATGAGATGATCATGTGTTTTTTTTCCTTTGAGTTTGTTTATATAGTGGTTTATATTGATGGATTTCCATGTATTAAACAAACACTCCATCCCTGGAATGAAGCCTACTTTACTATGGTGAATGATCCTTTTGATGTGTTCTTGGATTCTGTTGCCAGGATTTTATTGAATGTATTTGCATCAACATTCATAAGGGAAATTGGTCTGAAATTCTCTTTCTTTGTTGGGGCTTAGTGTGGTTTAGCTATCAGTGTAACTGTGGCCTCATAAAACAAGTTAGGTAGTGTTCCCTTTGTTTCTGTTTTGTGGAGTAGTTTGAAAATTATTGGAATTAGGTCTTCTTTGAAAATCTGACAGAATTCTGCACTAAAAACATTGGGCACTTTTTGGTTGGGAGACTTTTAATTACAGCTTCTATTTCTTTAGGAGTTATAGAACTTAGATGGTTTATCTGATCCTGATCTAACTTTGATACCTGGTATCTGTCTAGAAAACCATCCATTTTATATGGATTTTTCAGTTTTCTTGAGTATAGAATTTTGTAGTAGGATCTGGTGATTTTTGAATGTCTTCAGTTTCCTTTGTTATATCTCTCTTTACATTTCTGATTTTGTTAACTTGGATACTGTCTCTGTTCCCTCTGGTTAGTTAGGCTAAAGGTTCTTCTAATTTGTGGACATTATCAAAGAACCAGGCCCTGTTTCTTTTTTTTATTCTCTGTATAGTTCTCTTTGTTCCTACTTGATTGATTTCAGCCCTGAGTTTGATTGTTTCCTGATGTCTAATCCTATTGAGTGTATTTGCTTCTTTTTGTTCTAGAATGTTCAGATGTGCTCACAAGCTGATATAGTGTGCTCTCTCTCCAATTTCTTTATGAAGGCACTCAGAGCTATGAGTTTTCCTCTTAGCACAGGTTTCTTTGTGTCCCATAAGTTTGGGTAAGTTGTGCCTTAATTTTTGCTAAATTCTAAGAAGATTTTAATTTCTTTCATTTATATCTTCCCTGACCAAGTTACCATTGAGTAGTTTAGCTTTGGTATCTATGTGGGATTTCTTTTCTTTTCTTTTCTTTTTTCTTTCTTTTTTTTTTTTTTTTTTGTTATTAAAGACGAGCCTTAGTCCATGGTGATATCATAGGATGCATGGGATTATTTCAATTTTCTTGTATCTGTTGAGGCCTGTTTTGTGATTGACTATATGGTCAATTTTTGAGAAAGTATCAAGGTACTGGAAAGCAGGTATATTCTTTTGTCTTTGGATGAAATGTTCTATAGTTTTCTGTTAAATCCATTTGGTCCATAACTTCTGTTATTTTTACTGTATGTCTGTTTACTTTCTGTTTCCATGATCTGTCCATTGATGAGAGTCAGGTGTGTAAGTTGCCCAGTATTATTTTTTGGGGTGAGATGTGTGCTTTGAGCTTTAGTGAATTTTTTTTTTTTTATAAATGTGGGTACCCTTGCATTTGGAGCGTAGATGTTCAGAATTGAGAGTTCATCTTGGTAGATTTTTCCTTTGATGATTATGATTATCTTTTTTGACAAATTCTGGATGAAATCAATTTTATTCAATATTAGAATGGCAACTCCACCTTGTTTCTTTGGGACCATTTGCTTGGAAAAATTTTTCCAGCCTTTTACTCTGAGGTAGTGCCTGAGTTTGATATGAGGTGTGTTTCCTGTATGCAGCAAAATACTGGGTCCTGTTTATGTATCTATTCTTTCAGTCTATGTGATTTCATTGGGGGAACTTGAGGCCATTGATGTTAAGGACCAATGATTTTTACTTCCTGTTATTTTTGTTGTTAGATGTGGAATTATGTTTGTGTGGCTTTCTTCTTCTGGGTTTGTTGAGAGGAGATTAATTTCTTATGTTTTCTTGGGTGTAGTTTACCTTCTTGTGTTGGAGTTATCCATTAATTATACTTTGTAGGTCTGGATTTGTGGAAACATATCATTTAAATTTGGTTTTGTCACAAACTATTTGGTTTATCCATCCATGGTAATTGAGAGTTTTGTTAGGTATAGGAGTAGCCTGGGCTGGCATTTGTGTTCTCTTAGTGTCTGTATAGCATCTGCCCAGGATCTTCTGGCTTTTAGAATCTCCATTGAGAAATCTGGTGTAATTCTGTTAGGTCTGCCCTTATATGTTACTTGATCTTTTTTTCTTACTGCTTTTAATATTCTTTCTCTGTTTTGTAAATTTGGTCTTTTGGCTATTATGTGACAGGAGAAATTTCTTTTCTGGTCCAATTTCTTTGGTGTTCTGTAGGCTTCTTGCATGTTTATGGGCATCTCTTTTTTATGTTAGGGAGTTTTCTTCTATAATTTTCTTGAAGATACTTATTGGCCTTTTAAGTTGGGAATATTAACTCTCTTCTGTACCTATTATCCTTATGTTTGGTCTTTTCATTGTGTCCTGGATTTCCTGGATGTTTGGGGTTAGGAGCTTTTTGTATTTTGCATTTTCTTTGACTGTTATGTCAATGTTTTCTATGCTATCTTCTGCACCTGAAATTCTTTCTTCTATCACTTGTATTCTATTGTTGATACTTGCATCTATGACTTGTAGTCCATTTCCTAGGATTTCTATCTCCAGAGTTGTCTCTCTTTGTTTTCTTTAATGATTCTATTCCCTTTTTTAAACCATGGATGCTTTTGTTCAATTCCTTCACTTTGGTTGTGTTTTCCTGTAATTCTTTAAGGATTTTTTTGTGTTTCCTCTTTGATATCTTCTACCTGTTTACTTGTGTGCTCTGGTATTTTTTAAGGGAGGTATTTATGTCCTTTTTAAAGTCCTCTATCATCATCATGAGATGTGATTTTTAAAGCAGACACCAAACTATCATCTGATCAAAGAGGTACAAAGTTCCCACTCAACAAACCCCAGTGCAGCACACAAAGTATGTCTCCACTAGTCTGTGAGATATAGACATGCTTACCCAGATATCTTGACTGATCTGGAGAGTTTGATCTAAGTGCCAGCATGGCTGAATAAAATGCAGTTTCTGTAGCCTGTCTGTCTCATGAATGTCTCGCAAAGATCTCTCCATTTTTTTCCACTGATACTGAAAATTTAGAACAATGCCATTTTCGCGATTCTTTTTAACTGGAAAATGCTTCAGTAGCAGTATCTGTAAACTGTGGCTGGAGAAAGATGGCCCACATTTCAGGTTCACTGAAGAAGTTCAATGTCTTTAGAAAAAATGTGTACATCCACAGAAGCCTCAGTACCCAGACAACAATGAGGAATGACCTAGGTGTGGTACATAGTGATGCTTCCTACTGATGATACTCTCTTCTTCTGAACCCTAGAGTCCAGGAGTAGGAACACATAATCATTCAGATTCTGATTTTTTGCAGGAGAAAATTGAATCAGTGAACAGCTCCCAATCTATTTTTTTTAATGAGAAATTGGCTTGGTGAGAAGAGACAGTTAGGCCAGCATTGAGTAGGAGGACATCTTGTCCATCTCATCTTGACAAATTCCTATGGCCAGTATGAAAAAGATCATCAGTGTCTATATAAAGCTCTTGAAAATATTTTCCAAACTGGGCAGAGGTTGAACTGGTCTTTGAACAATGAAGGAGAGCCTGAGAAGTTGGTTAGATTTATGTTAAGGATTCTGTCCTATTGCAGGGTATTTGAGCATATTGCGAACCCCTAGATTCTTCTATTTACTAGAAAAATACTGTTTCTAGGTGTAGTATGGCTCAACTCTAGGCTATACCTTTAATCCAAGAGCTTTCTTTTTAGTGTATAGAAGACTAATAATTTATCCATAGCTTAAAAGCCAGAGCAAGCAACCATTTGGCATTATGGAAACATAGACAAAAGAAAAGAAAAGAAAAGAAAAACAAAAAACAAACACCAGAGAAAACATATAGGGTAAGGACAGTTAGATGCACAGGAAGTAGGAAGGGACATTCAATTTGAGTTGTTCTGATAGCTTGTAGAAGGTTAACTTCTTTGGGTGACATTGGCTATGAATGGAGCACACCTGAATGCATTCTCTGCCTAACTCAGCTAGCATGTTTTCACCTCAGCACCTAGATCTTGATTCTTCTTTTGTAAAAAATTTAGTGAATGAGATATTGTTATAAAGTGATACTTTCTCACTCCAATGTGACATGGCCACAACAACAGAGAAATCACTCCACCTGCTGACAAACTAAGAAGCCATCAGATTTGGCAAGTCACCTGGGAAAACCTCAAGGAAAGAGTTAAGGATTGGAAATACTATAATACAAGGCATTAGAACCCTGTATAGTGCTACATTAGATGGCTTAAAAAATGAAGGAGAAAATTAAAATATAAATGATATAACTGAACTTGACATAATTCTGTTTATAATTATTATCAGCCTGATAATTGATGTTTTGTCCTTAATAGACATAGTGGGCTTTGTACCTAATATGCAAAGTAGAATCATAAGACACAAGCAATAGAAAGACTTACAATTGAAAATAAGAAAAATACTCAGTCACAGACAGAGGAATATAAACAAAAACCTACAAAGCCACCACATGATAAAACTGAAGAGGGGTGGCCCAAGGTTATTATAAAACCAACCTTAGTTTATCTATTTAATATACAAAACTTACCAAGAGATGATAGGTATTCCCAAGATTGTAAAGAAGTTAAATGGAATCATATAGACATTTTAGATTTCAGGGGATTTAAGGAAGTACTAATTTCATGTGGTATGCATTGAAACAGATGTGGTATGGTGTGAAACATATTATGTTATATTATATTATATTATATTATATGCTTATAATTATAATTATATATATTATATTATATTCATAGGCAATTCAGAAAAGATATATCTTCCAATATTGAAAAGATTTGGCAACCACAATATGGGAGGCTGTTCCTCAGTTACAATGATAAACATTGTGAAAAGGGGATGCGCCAGGCATAGAACAGTGAAATTGAGCTAGAGGTATTATTATTTTCCAAGATCAGTTGATAGGTTATGTCAGTTTGCTAAATTAAAAAGCCAACTTGGATGTGATAATCATACATATATAGTTTAGTAGCTTTAAATGCTTGGGACAAGGTTGAAGAATCAGGAAAGAGGTTTGAGTCATTTACTAAAATTATAAAATACTCAACAAGGAATTCACTGGTTTTCTGCAATGATTAACTTCAGTTGTAAATAAATTAATATGTTTCAGAAACCAGACAAATATTAATTGAATCTTTGTTATTTTAAAATTTTAATTCAGAATCTAAAGGATGGTTAAACAATTAATGGCAAGATCAGCACCAAAAAATTGAATGATTCCAAATACACCTGATATGGGATCTCATGTTTATAATATTACTGTGATAGGGTAGTAATTTTTAAAAATTTTAAGAAAAGTAAAATTGTCAGATTATTAAATGAAGTTAGCAATGGAGTTTAAAAGGAGATTGTAGGCAAGATGTTCCTAGAAATAATGTTTCTTTCTAGAGATTATACAAAAAGAATGCCACAGACTTCTGGTATATGCAGAAGATGTGGCAAAGGCCGGCATTGAACTAATGAATGTAGATAAACAAGGGACAGGGAAGGTAACTCTTTTTTGTTGGAAAATGCCCTAAGAACCCTCCTGCAGATCACAATATTAAATTTGATTCAATCATTATCTGTCACCTTCTGATACACTCACCCACAGGGTAATTAAAATATTTAATATCTGTTGTTAAAAACAACAGTGATCAAGGACAAAATAGCTTCTGTAGATAAATCAAAAAATTTAGGAGTACCAAAGCCAAGAATTTTGGCAAATTACTGTAAATGGTCAGAGATCAAAGCTAAAAATACACATAAATGGAATTGACATTTAAGGTTTAGTAGACAAAGAAGCAGACATTATGGCCTCACCCAGCTTCTAGTGGGCTGAACCAAACCTTGTCTGTGCCACAGCTGGCTAGCCCACCTAGGGTGGAGTCTTCCAACTTAGGTGAGGTCTATTGTTCTGTCAAGTCTGCAGCTTCCTGAAAGGAGCCACTACCTGCTGAGCTGCTGAGCCTGTCTTCTGGACAAAGCAACAAGATGCTGATTGAAAGACCCCCAGAGCTGGGGAGACCTTCACTCAAGTCTCGGGATGACACAACCACCCAATAACTCATGAGAGACCTATCTTGATGCAACAGCATGAAATTTATTCAAGGGGAGGAAGGAAAGCCAGATCTGGGGTCGAACACGTAGCCTAGCAGGCCAGAGGAGGTCGACCCCAAGCACAAGGAGTAAGGGGTATTTAAAGGGAAAAACCACAAACTAGGGGGGTGAGGGAAACATAGCAAGAGAACAGTGGAAAATTCTAAAGAGACCCAGCCCCTAGTTGAGTCAGGGTCATCAGGAAAACATCCTACACACTCATTATGCAGAAGAATGTGGTCTGGTCAATGTTATTCACTTTATGACTAACTGTCCCCTAGAAGCATCCAGATGGCTCATATCCTGATTTTTGTTCTTGAACCTAGCTGGGGGTGGGAGTGGGGCTTTGTGGCCAACAAGTTCCTAAAACTGGCTAGTCTACATTCTTGGCTCATTACAGAGCTTTTCTATGCCTTTCCAGATAAAGGTTATACAGTATACATTCCCACCAATACATTTCTACTAAATGCTACCTTTTTTCTTAATTCTAAAATTATCCAGCCCTATATTGATGAGGTGACAAGATCCTGACAGTGTGGGATGGGACCCCCCCCTTCATAAACTCAGACTCATAAATAAACATTGGGCCTCGATCAGAAATTTTGTCTTGGTCTCATCCTTCTCTCACCGTCCTACCCGTTCAGCCCCATGTTTCCTTTCAGGAACCCAATAACCCGTGGCCTCTGGTGGCTACAAGGTATAACAATAAGTTAACCAAAATCATAGCATCCAAATTTGCCTTTTCAGAGGTAAATATCAAGCTTCTAGGGATTGTAACATTATCTCAGGTAAAACAAAGTACAAAAGGGGCTGATTGTATAGAGCTAGAAGTACAAATAGGAAGATTAAACCCATATGTGTCTAATACAACAATGAATTTATGGGTATGCAATTTGTTGCAGCAATGGAAAACACAGATTAGCATTCCTCTAGTTTCAGAAACAAAGTAAAAATTTAAGATTGCTTTTGAAGAAAATATTAAAAGATATTATCACAGTCACAGACTGTCTAAGTTGTCCATAAGCAGGACAAGGTAGACATTATTCTTTCAAAGATACTACCTACCATGCATTTAAAATGGTTAACTGAAAAACCTCTTTGGGTGGAAACATGGTCTATTACAAATTAAACATAGATACTAGAACAACTGAGACAAGAACAGCTTATGAAATTCCTGTGATTTTTATAGAAAATAAATCAGGAAAATGTGAGATGTTAACGGATTTAGGAGACATAAATAAGGTGATTCAGCCAATGGACTCCTTACAACCTGGAGTACCACTGCTTTTGTTATCACTGAAGTCATAGCACTTGATAGTAATTCATTTAAAAGATTCCTTTTTCACAATAATTTTGCATGAGTATGATGGGGAAAGTTTTGTTTTCTCAGGGCCTACATATAACACTCCAATAAAGAGATATCACTGGAAATTCTTACCATAAGGAAAGTCTTACCTTGTGTCAATATTTTGTAAAACAGACATTATAAATAATTCATAAACTGCTTCCTCAATAAAAAATTTATCATTATATTGATGATAGTATACTGGCTGATTCAGATGCAAATACCACAGGAAAATTGTTTGATGAAGTAAAGAGAAATTTGCCTTGTTGTATATTATAAAATTATTCTGAAAGAGGAGATTCTGTTAATTATCTAAGATATCTGTTAATTATCTTATGATAAGTTTATAGAAAATCCAACCACAAAAATACAAATCAGGGGAGGTCAATTACAAACTCTTAATGATTTTCAAAAATTACTGGGAGATATTAACTGGATACAGCCCATAACTGGATTAACTACTTTAAGATTTAAGTAATTTATTTCAAATCTTTCAAGGTAATAAGGACTTCAATAGTCTAAGAAAAAATATCAGTTAATGCTCAGAGAGAATTGACTCTGGTAAGAAAGAAATCACAGGACACACATGTGGATCTTTTGGATACAATGCTAGTATGTACTTTCACTATATTTTACTCTACTCTTTCCCAAATGAATATATATGCTTAAAAATAGAAATAGGTAATAAGGACTACCAGAAGAGGATAGCATAATTCTTTATTAACTTTAAATTATTTAAACGCTTATGAAAAAGTACAACAGACGTGTAGAATAAAAACTGCTGAATTAAATCTGCCTGCATGTTTTAAAGATATGTTGACATCATAATTGAAAATGGTACATATATAATATTTGTGAGACAGTTCTGTCTTTGTTTCCACAGGAGAAGTAAACCTATGCTTATCATTAAAATTGATAGATTAGTTTCAAACAGGAAAGACCTCCTGAAAAAGAAGAAGTTATAGTTCATCAGACAGCTTGGTTATTCAGTACAAACTAACTGATAAAGACTAACAAATGTCTTTTATTTGATCATGCATGGAAAGATAAAAATAAAAAATAATAGTATTTTATAATGATAACTTACCAAAGGTAAACTTCCTTGACTGGTACAAAACTGAAAAAAATGGATTTTCATAAAAGATGTCTTAATTCCTTTTTAAAGCGTTATACTGTAGATTACTAAATGGCCCACGCTATCTTGGATATCAGCTTTTGAGTGTTCCTCCTAAATAAAATGGATATTATTTTGTTTGGTATTAAAAACATACTTAAGATATTTAGAATGTTTTAAGTAAATTCAAAGGGTTACTACAGTTCAAACTTGTCTTCTAAATCTCTAAGAATTGGAATGATTTGGAGTTAAGATAAAATATTAGAGCAGGGTAGTCATAGCCCATGTCTCTTATCCCAGCCAAGACAAGCAAATCTCTATAAAATACTTGTTTTCTAAATTCTAGAGTTAAAGTGAACAAGGTGCTGGGAGAGCATGACTTTAATCTTACCACCCAGGAACAAAAGTAAGACACACCAACTAATTGATAAGATTGTAGAGTATAGAACTCATTTATTATTATTATTATTATTATTATTATTATTATTATTATTATTATTATTATTATTACAAAAATTCTCTACAGGATTATTAGAAAGTCAGCTAATTTCCATAAATAAGTAAATAAATATTTATTTATCCAGTAATTATATTTTTTGATTTTTCATCCTGATTGCTGCCCCACCTACTGGTTCCCCCTCACACTACCCCTCTCCAATTCCCATTTCTCTTCTCCATTGAGAAGTTGAAGGGCCTTTTATCATCCTATCCTGTAGCAACAAGTCTCTGCAGAGCTAAGCATATCTCTCCCACTGAGGCCAGACAAGGCAGCCCAATTTAGGAGATAAAGATGGGGCATAGACTGAGTGAACAGCTATCCAGTCCAACTTGAGACCCACCCTCAAGGGCAAATAACACTTTCTATAACAGATGCAGAAACTCACAGTCAAACATTGGATAGATCTAAGGACTCTTATGGAAGAGTTGGGGGTAGGTTTGTGGGTCCTGAAGGGATAAGATCTCCACAGGAAGACCAATAGAGTTAAGTAAAGTGGACACTTGGGGATCTGAGCTACCAACTAAAGAGCCTATACTGACTAGACTGAGGCCCCCAGCACATATGTAGTAGATTTTCAATTCAGGCTTTATGTGGGTCTCCCAAAGACTGGAAGGAGGATGTTCCTAAATCTGTTGCTTGTCTGTAGGTCTAAGGTTTTGCAGCTGAGTTCATGTCTGAATCCTTCTACTTAAGGGCTTTCTTAGTTTTTGAAGATGGCTGTTTCAGACATGTGTCACTCAATTTGTGGAATTTTTTCCCTAGTGCTACTCTAGTATATTCCATG
>JADRCD010229702.1:0-12970 GCA_019843815.1 Montemys delectorum | reverse complement strand
AGAGAGAGAGAGAGGGAGACAGATTATGTATAAGACCTATATGGTCCATTAGAAATGGTTATATTTACATGTCTTTAAGACAAACCATCTGAGATTAATACATTTCCCTGGAAAAAAGAGTTGGCCCCACTCTCACATATCAGTGGTGTAGCCTTGTGAAATTTTTCCCATATACTTTAACATGTAAGACTGTATTGTCATTCTTCAGGTCTTAATTAGGAAACTATATAATTTCATTGGTGCAGCAACACTGTCATATATTTAAAAGATAAAGCCTAACAGCAGAGATCCTTTTCTTATGGCTCTTACAATATTTCCACTTCTTTTCTGAGGTTTTCCATGAGCCTTAGGTTATGATAGAGAGATATATTCATTGAAGGAAATTTTCAATGAAAGAAGTTAAAAATTGTAAGGAATGTTGTAGGGAGGGCTTCAATGAAAAATTATTTGAGTAGAGGCATTGTACAAATCAGAACATTAATGGCAATATAAGTAAGTATGTTCAGGTGTTGAAAGCATACTAATGTCTTCTCTGCATTTAGTTAGGTAATCATGCTGTTTTTATGTTTCAATAAATTTATATGATGGATTAAAATTATTTAATTAGGTGTGCTGAGTCATCCCTGAATCTCTATGATTAATTGACCATGGTGATGATCTTTTTGATGTTTGCTTGGATTCTGTTTGCTACTACCTTATTGATTAATTTTACATCTATGCTCATAAGGGAAATTCGCCTATAATTCTTTTTCTTTGTTGGGTCTTTGGTGCTTTCAGTATGAAAATTGTGGTCTTATAGAATGAAGTAGAAAATGATCTTTTTGTTTCTATTTTGTATTATAATTTGAGGAGTATTTGCATTAAATTTCTCTCAAAGTCTGGTAGAATTCCTGAAAACCATCTGACATTGAATTTATTTTTTATATTTTTGAGATTTTTAATGACTGCTTTTATTTCTCCAAGAATTACAGGTCTGATTAAATTGCTTATTTAGTCTTGATTTGACTTTGGTAAAATGTTATGTATTAAGAAAATTATCCATTTCTTTTAGATTTTCCATTTAGTAGAGTACAGATTTTTTTCAAGTCCATTCCTATGATTTTCTGAATTTCCTAAGTTGTTTTGTTTTTGTCACTCTTTCATTTGTAATTATGTTTATTTAGATATTCTCTCTGCCTTTTATTTAATTTGGATAAGGATTTTTGGTGGACCCATACCAATCCTGCTGCTCCTGAGTCCTACCCTCACCCTAGTCTCATCCCAAACTCTACAGCAGGAAATCAGCTCTAGCCTCCTTTTCCTTCCTCCCTGAACCCATCCATTCTCAGTGTAGCACAAAGCTCTTCATTCCCAACATTCCTGTCTCCAACTCCATTATCCTAGCCTCCAAAACCATCAGTCATTTTCTAGGAGCACATCAGCTAATCATAACAGTGAAGCAGGTAAGCCAATGGAAGACCATCAGCACTCACTCCTTTTTTTCAAATACAATCCTTCAATTTCATCCTTAGAGCTGCAACAGAATTTCAGCTTCAGCGTTTCGTCACCTTCTGGCCACATCTCCTGTGGACCACATCACTTCAGAGCTTCTCTCCCTTCACTGGTAGCTGTATCTCAGCCTACAAGTCAATTAACCACCCCCCACATCCCCCACTAAACCACAAGCCATACCAGTGGCCTGCAAAATAAAAAACCCAGGTAGGATACCTGTAAAACTTCTCTTTTCTCTCTGTTACCCCAAATCCAATCCCCCACACTCATCCATAGTCATGTAAATGAATGCACATGACAATCTTCCTTGTCTCCATACTCCCCATCACTTGTAAACCTCACAGATCTTCGCCTTTTATCTCCCTCACCATTCCTTGCTGTATGCCAAGCTTCCACTTGAGAAGACAACCTGTGCTAACTCATAGCCAATCATTCTAGGGCAACAAGTAGGCTAAAGGCAGAACCACACCTCTTATCTGGTCTCCCTGATCACAAAGATCTTCTCCCCAGCTTCCCTTTCCTTCTCTCCTTCTCTTATCCCAGCTTCCAACACCAGCACCCATTCACTGAAAACACATTAGCCAAGGAGCAAAGGGGGACAGGTGAGCTAACTGAAGACTCTGACGGTTCCCTCCTCTACTCCAAATCCATCCCCCAATCTCATCCCTAAGTCTGAAACACTAGCTGCAGCCTTCCTTACCTGCTATCCACAGGCCATCCAAATAATTCCACTGCCCCAAGTTTGTACTCCATCCCAGCCCACAACTCCAACAGGTGTACCCCCCCCCCCTCTAAGCCACAGGAAAAGAAGCTGGGTATAGCCATTTCAATATCTTACAAAAAATTTCAAACCAAAGTATTCATAATTTGTAGAGAAGGACAGTACATCCTTATCAAAGGAAAGATCAAGCAAGATAGTATGTCAATTATTAAATTTATGCCCCAAACACAAGGGTACTCAAGTTTGTAAAAGAAACCATACCACAACTAAAATCTCATACTGACTGTTATATATACTTATAGTGAGAGACTTCAGTATCACATGACACATCATGGAAACAAAAAGTAAACACAGAAATAGTTGAAATAACAGACATTATAATCCAGATTCAGCTAACATATCTTGACAGAACATTTCATCCAAACCATAGTACCAAAATCTATATCTTCTTCTCTGCACCTCATGGAACATTCTCCAAAACTGACCACATGCTTAGTCACAAAGCAAGTTTCAATGGTTATGAGAGAATAGAAATAACTTACTACATCATATCAGAGAACCATGGATTAAAACTAGATATTAAAAAAAGAACCAAGATGAAGCTTAGAAACTTATGAAAATGGAGCAGCTCTATACTTACCGAGGTCAAAGCAAAAATATAAAAATTAAAGACTTCCTAGAATTTAATGAAAATGAATATAGGGTAAATCCAAGTTATGGGAAACAATGAAAGTGGTGCTAAGAGAAATGTTCTTAGCAATAAGTGCTTCCAATTAATCAGTGAAGAGATTTCATATTAGCAACTTAACAGCATCCCTGACAACTCTAGAACAGATAGAAAATAACTCTATCAAATAGTTGTAGATAGCACAAAATAAACTCTGGGCTGAAATCAATAAAATAGAAAGAAAGAGAACAATACAAAGAATTAATGAAAAAAAAGTTGGTTCCTTGAGAAAATCAGTAAAATAAACCTATTCTTATGCAAACTAAAAGGCAGAGAGAAAACATCCACAAAAACAAAATCAGAAACTAAACTGGGGACATGACAACAGACAACAAGGAAATCCAATGAATAATGAGGACATATTTTAAAAATCAGTACTCTAACAAATTAGGGAATAAAGAAAATGTATAGTTTTCTCTCAATGTGCACTACTAAAAAAGTTAAGTCATGATCAGATAAACATTTAAAACAGACCTATGACCCCTAGAGAGAAAGAAGCAATTATTAAAAGTCCACCAACAAGAAAAGGCATAGGGGTATATTGTAGTACAAGACTCTAAAAGACCTTCAAGAAGAGTTAATACCAATAACCTCAAATTATTTCACAACACATAAACAGAAGGAACACTGCTCAATTAATTTTATGAGGGCACAGTTTCCCTAAAACTCAAACTACAAAAAGACTAAACAAAGAAAGAGAACTACTGGCCAACTTTTATTATTATATACATGTAAAAAGTAACTCAAAAAAATCTTACAAACTGCAGAATTCAAGAATACAAAAAAAAGAAAGAAAGAAAAGAAAGAAAAGATCATCCACATAATCAAGTTGACTGTATTGCAAAGATAGAGAAATGGTTCATACAATATATAAAAATCAGAATATGTAATCCATTATATTAAGAAACTGAAAGAGAAAAGACACATGATCATCTCACTAGATGCATAAAATGAGTTGACAAAACACTTGTCCTCCCGACTTTATGATAGACATCCTGAGCAGATAAGGGATACAAGGGACATACATAAACATAATGAAGGCTATTTATAGTAAGTTATGGATAACATCGAATTAAATGAAGAGAAATTCAAAGACTTACAAAGAAATTAGAAAAACAATATTATTTATGAAAGCTTCAGCACTATAGCTAGATATCATCTAGTTAGCTCATCTAAGTTAGATTAACCCAATTCTATAAGGCAAAGGACAACAATAATCAGACAAAGGGACAGCCTTCAGAATGGGAAAAGATTTTTCTACACATCAGATAAAGGGCTAGCATTCTAAATAGCTAAAGAATTCAAGATACTATAGATATCAGAAAATTCAGTTTAAAATGAGGTACATATATAAATAGAGAATTCTCTCTAGAAGTACCTCAAATGGCTGAAAAAACTTAAAGAAATGTTCAACATTCTTAGCCATCAAAAAAATGCAAATCAAAACTACATTTGAAATTCCATCTTGTACCTTTCAGTATGGCTATGATCAATAACAGAAGTGACAGCTCATGATGACAAGGTTGTGGATCAAGGAGAACACTCTTCTACTGGTGGTGGGCATGCAAATTTGCACAGCTAATATGTAAATCAGTGTGGCAGTTCCTCAGAAACTTTCGATTTGATTTACCTTAAGACTCAGCTACACTACTCATAGGCATATATCCAAAGGACATTCCATTTTACAAAATGACACTTGTTAAATATGTTGATTGTGGCTTCATAATAAGCAGATTTGAGAACTAATCTAGATGTCCTTACCCAAAGAATGTTTAACAATTATATGGTACAGTTACACAATGAAATATTACTCAACTTTAAAAAAAAATGATATCATGAAATTTTCAGGAAAAGGATGGGAGGTGAAAAAATATATCTTGATAGACGTAATCCAGGCCCAGGAAGATAAATATTGTATTACTTATATGTGGATATTAACTGTTAACTCTATGATAAACAAGTTATAAATTGTAACCCAGAGAGGTTAGACAAATGGAGTCTGGATCTTGATGGGAGGAGAAAATAGAATTCATTTCTTGGCAGGCAGGTTGGGACAAGAAGGCAACATCACAGTGGCAAGGGAGATATGGTGAATGAAAAAAATTATGGAAAGAGATGCATGGAATAGGGATCCATTTAAGGGATGATATGGAAACCTAGTATATCAGAAACTTCCTGAAATATGTGAAGGTGACTATAATAAGGACTCCTCTACCAATCAGGCCGCATACACCAGCTGATATGAGGCCCCCAATAAATATACAGCAGAGGACTGCCTGGTCTGACCTCAGTGAGAGAAGATGCACCTAACCCTCAAGAGACTTGAAGCCCCAAGAAGTGCAAAGGTCTGGTGAGGTGGAGTTGGAGTGGAAACATCCTCTTGGAGACAGCGGGGGTGGGAGGAGGAGGTATGGGATGGGGAACTAAGGAGACTGAAGACTTCACTATAAAAATAGATTAAAGAATTGAAAAAAATCACAAATGAAAACTGATATGAACACGTCTATATATTAATTATATAGGCTTTCTAGGAATAAAAACAGTAAACTTCGGTAAGTATGGAAATATATAGTTTCTAATGTCAGTGCAAATATTGATAATACTATAAAAGCTCCAAAATACTAAATTTAACTTTTATAAAAGATTGTAGGGACAACTAGATAGCTCATTGGATTAAAGGTCTTCCTACCTCCCAACCCCCCCCCCCAAAATATAAGGATTTCTGTTAAAGAGAATACAGGGTCTCAACCAACCTCACTAGTAGTCAGGCAAGGCTTTCAGTGGCAGGACTAGATGGCATTCAAATTGAGCTTTTGGCAAAGGCTAGAGTGTGAAATGGATATCAACCAACAACCCAGGCTGTTGCTAAGACAAAGTGTTACTCTCTGCAAACTGATAGCAGGACCCCATCGCTAATGATGACAGCTCATTAAACATGAAGAAGTCAAGTGGTACCTACATGGAAACTCACCCTTATGTTCTAGACTGTGATGTTGGAAGGTGGTCTGCCAGCTACTGAAAGAGAAACATGGACAATAACAAAACCAGGCACAAAGCCTTACAATCTGTCCTACTTGCAAATTATGCTGAGCCAATGGTGTCACAGAACATGTACAATTAACCAACCAATCTTTGATTTGACTTGAGATCCATTCCACCAGAAGAAAACCATGCCCAGCACTAAGGTAGACAAGAACCAGAGACTAGAAATCACAGAGACTCAAGGTAAACCCAAACACTGTAAGTTTTAAAATAAATCAATAAAATGTCTACTAATAGTATTCTGCTATACACAAAGGTCAATGACTTTTCCGGTCATCATTAGAGAGGCTTCCTCTGGCAGCAGATGGGAACACCTGCAGAGACTTGTTGACAGATATTATGAGAGAAGCATTTCTAAATAGGAGTATTCCATGCAATCGCTCCCCTCTGAGCCCAGAGAATTCCAAGGAAGAAGGGAAAGAGTGTAAGAGTCAGAGGAGATAGAAGACAACTAGAGAACGCCATCAGAACCAACTAAGCAAGATGTATATAAACTCACTAAGACCGAAACAAAAAATCACCTGGCCTACATGGGTCTGCACCAAAGCCTTGTACACACACACACACACACACACACACACACACACACACACACACACGTATATACACATACATGTAGAGAATATTATACATGTATAAAATTGTATCCATTAGCATTGTACTTTATGGGACTCATGACTGTGATAATGAGCGGCTCTCTAACTCTCTATGTCTGCTTTGGAGACTCTTTTCCTCATTTTGGATTGTTGTGTCCAAACTTGATATTATAGATTTTGTTTGATCTTATATTTTTTGTCATGTTTACTGGGAGGGGAAGTGGGGAGGAGCTGGGTGAAGTAGAGAGAGTAGAAAGTATAATTGGGATATATTGTATGAGAAAAAAATATTTTCAATAAAAGATAAATACAAACTAAAAACTAACAGATCTCAATGTTTAAACAATCTTCAACCAAATACTATTCTACTCAGAACATTTATAGATGCTTCTTACGTTTTCCTTTTCAAGTAACCTAAAATGTTCCCATGTCTATGGGTATAGTACCAGTACAACATACTGATACCTAAATACTGTGATCAGATCTAGAAAAGTAGAATATGTCCTCAAACATGTAATATTTGGGGAAACATTCAAACACATTTCTACCTGATATTTAGAAATGTACAATACATTGTTATTAGCAATAATGGGCTTAGTATGCTAAAGATCATTTGAAGACATTTTGTCTACCCAGCTATAAACCGCACTCTTTAACCTCTTCTCTTACTCTCCTTTACATTCACCTTCCACACCATGGTTAGCACTCTTCACTCAGCTTGTATAAGTTTTTTTTAGCTCAGACATGTAAGTAGGAAATGCATTATTTATCATTTAAATGTTTCATATGAAAATTCCCCAGATATGTCAAAGTTATAAAAACACTTATGCCTTTACATATGAAGAGGAGAAATCCAGAAATAGTTTTATAAACGATATTTATGATTTTATGATCTCATTTGTAAATAATAGTATTTCAAATTCTCAGAAGTAACTCCAAAATAATAATACTTCTTATAATAACTTGTTTCCATTCTTTAACCATAATTAAATGGGATTAAATAACCTCTGAAAATAACTACTTCTACTTTATGTTGTTCTGCACATTATATTTAGAAAACCTCCATAAAAGTTCAAGTATTCAGCAAAAGTATGTGAGTAGCAGCACAAACCAACCTGTTTTCATGAACAATTAGATGGTTGAACTTGTCCATGGTTTGAGTTCACAAAACATGGGCATTTTATTGGTGCCTCACATTCACAAGGGTCTTGCATTTGTTTGAATGTTTATATTTGTGATTGTGAAATTAATAAGATTCAAATAGAAAATTTTATCTTTTCATCGTACATTGGAACTTTTATGTTATGTAACTACTCTACGCTACAGGGCTATTGTAAAGTCTCAGGGAAACTGTACAAGTAATCTACTCAGCATCCTCTCATGTGAATGGGAATCCATGAATTCATGTGAGCTGTCACCCCTCTACTACAGTTACTCCTATTACTAGTGGAATGAGTATTAGTAATCACACCACTTTATTAAAAGCACTTAATTATGTCATACTCATTATTACCTCTTTCATCAACATAGAAATTCTTATTTCTTGTTGTAGATATGATAATTTTCTATGTAAGTTATTAAAATTGCTCATTTATCTATATTATTTATTAGGCAAAGTTATTTTGTGAAAAAAGAAAGCTTATTATGTTCATTCAAGAGTCTCACGTTTCTCAAGTACAGTCACTCCAAAGCTATTTATTGGAAAATAAAAATTTTAATAATTTTAAGACTATACTTTATAGTATAACATCATATGAAGTTAAACCTCTTTCATTATACTTATTTCAGCCAGTATATATGGAGTGTGATACTGTTTAAATAATGTAGCTCTAGTCCTTTACCCACTCTGTTAGCAAATACTTCTTCTGAAAGTAAGACATTTTTAAATATGTTAGGGTATCATATGTAGAACAAAAATTCTGAAATGTTACCCTTTTAAAATTGACAGGCTATAATGCAATAAGCCACTGAATGTGTTTCATTATCTTGCAGTAATGAAATGCCTTAATTATCTCCTAAAACGCCATTACTCTGGCTAATAGCATGATGTCATGGTGCCCAGTGATACATGAAGTTTAAGCAATTATGAGTTTGAGACATCTTTTCCCACTATGTACAAATAGCACATTGTAATTATGCTCACTGCTTTAAGAACATGGTTCCAGTAATAGCAAGGAAAGAGGAGAAGGTCATTTTAACATAAAGACATTTTCTAGTTAGAAACTCAACATTTAATTACAAATATCCCTCCTTGGAAAATGAGAACAATTATATTAAGGTTTTTTTTTTTTTTAATCACATGGCCTAGAGATCTAGAGACTAGTATCAAGACCTTGATCTTGAATATTTATCTAGTTTTTCATACTTCACAAAGTTACAAGACTGTTTGTTTATAATGTGTTTCAAGTCTGTATCCACAGAAAGGGTTGTCATTTATCCTTTGAAGAATCTTTATTGCTGTAACACATTTTATTTTTTTTTTTTTAGCAAAATAGTACTAGAGTTTCTATGGGTTTACCTTAAAACTAAAGCATAACTTGAGTTTTTGTTCTGAATCGACAGCTCCTCAGTTTTTGAAGTTTAGACAAGTTGTTGAGGGAGCTAATAATAGTGGTGCTATTACTTGTTGCAAAGACTAAGTAAAATGAAATATACAAAAGGTACTAAATAGAATGTTCAACAAGGATGATGGTTGGTCATTATGTGTGGTAGCAATAATATTATTTAGATTCCATTTTTTTCATGTAAAAGATACTAAGAGTTTTAAAGTTAAGAAAATACATGGCAAATAAAAAATAAAATAATTGTTCGAATTCATCTAGTATAACTAAGTATAAGAGTTAGATATTAATTTAGGATATATTATCATTATAGGGTGAAGCCAGACTGGGGTAAAATAATTATAACTAACATTTCAAAAGATATATACTACACTAGCTCTACTATCTTTATTGTTAGCTAATTGTCTCACAGCTTTATGAGATAACATGAATGCATATAAGGAAAGGGAAATACATAATTATTCAAATTTTTAAATGCCAATTTGAAAAACTCTAGAAGGACTGAAAATTTTAGTCAATTTGCCAATCAAGTGAATTGAGTTGGAATTTAAATAAAATTCAGCATATTTGCATTCATAATTTATTTAGAAAATGATAAAGAGGAAATATAAGAAGAAAAGGTTTCATAACTCTCTGAATTTAGCATGTAAATATCATAAATATAAATCATAGTCAAAACCATGTAAAACTAGCTTTCTTGTAAATAAAGAATGCCTAGAATATCCAAGTTTTGTCATTTTACACAGTTTAAGAGAAGAGAATTTAAGAACATGAACTGATTAAGTTATGCAATATCATTTAGAACATGTAGCTACATTGATTATTATGAGTATACTAATTGTTATATATCTGGACAGAGTCTGGAATTTCCTATGATATAAGCCTCAAGCTTCTTGGTGTTAGAGATTATGCCGATTAAGGTTAACCATTGAGAATGCTTTTGTAATGTTATCCTGATTGGATTTATAATGCTAGGAAGACTTGCCATTGTGGGTGGTACAGTTCCTAGGGTTAGGAGCCAAGTAACAGCTGGATTCACTGCTATCACTTCTTTGTTGAAGACAGATGCAGAGGTGCATTATAGACCTCCAGTTACTTTGACTTCCCTGCTACCTGAGGTCTGAAACATAAACAAACCTTGCCCTCTTTTTTTATTTAGATGCTTTTGTGTAAATAGTACTTTTATTTTTTCTCAGATGAAGAAAAGATTTGAGAGCCATACCCAAGCTATGTGACCACAGGGCTTTAACTAAGCCTAGAGCATTTCCTTCTCTGTTCTAACTATCCATAGGCCTAGGCTTGGACATTTCTAGCTTCCATACAAATTAATCTGGCTTCTCTCAACTTCTGAACGAATTGATGTACTTTGCCTCAACCTATTTCTGGCAATCTATTCTCATATTCTGACTCCTTCCCATTCCTTGGCTTGTTTTGTCTTCACCTACAACCTGTCTCTATAAAACCATCCCTGTAAAATTTTTTCCTTCCTTCCATCCTTCTTTCCTTCCTTCCTTCCCTTCTTCCTTCCTCTCTTTCCTCTCTCCCTCCCCCTTCTTCTATCTTCTCCTTCCCCATCCCTCTTATCCCCCACCCCCATCTCTCTCTCTTTCTGCCCTTAGTAGCCTTTCTTTCCTGTGCTATTCTGTGTTTGGTGTATCCTATCTCTGTATCATTCTGTCATATCTTACTTTGATTTAACACTGTGGCTCAATTAGACATCACTTCAGAATAATTGTTGTTTACTTATATAAACTAATGAAATTGTCACTATTAGGGGTTAAATGTGTGTACTAAGAATGTTTCTGTATTTCAGCTAGATCATATTATCTATGGAGAGCATGTCTGCATTCCAAGCAGATCACATAATCCTGAAAGGTCTATGGATGTGATCCCTTGCCAGAGCAGCCAGGTGGTTTGATTAAAATATCTCTATACTTTTGTCTAGGTGATTTATCATGACAACAGCAAAAGAAGCTAAAAATAAATATTTATCTTCAAATCATCTTTTGTTTATTTAGACAATCAGGATAAATATGTACAGACACAAACTAGGCTCCAAGTTAGTTCAACCTAACTGAGCAGCAACAGCTATTCAACAACATCTCCTCTTATCTGGGTATCCTGACAATCTATGGTTTTATAAATTTATATTTGTAAAGATGGTCTAATTCGAAATGCATTTTAATTCTGTTTTTATTATTGAAGTTTTACTATTTTCTCATCACATTCACAGGTCAGAAGCCCAATTTTAACTTCATGCAAAGAACATGAGCTGCTGACATTCCACAGAAAAGAGAAATTCTATACCATTTACAAATTCCCATTTCATGTGAAAAGCTTATTCCAGTCTTCAATAACAATGTTGGTTTCCTTGCAAGAAAAGTAGATGTGTCTGAGTTTTTAAAAGATCACTGTGGCTATCTCTCTATGAGCAAAACTATATAGTGTATTTGCAGAAAGGTCAATGAATGTACTGACTTCTGGAAGGAGAGGCCCTTGATCCTGTGAAGGTTCTATGCTCCAGTGTAAGTGAATGCCAGGGCCAGGAAGCAGGAGAGGGTGGGTTAGAGAGCAGGGGGAGGGGGAGGAAGAGAACATAAAACTGAGGGAAGAAAGAAACCTGTTTGGTAATTTGTAAATGCATATTTGTAAAATTACTCTTTCTTTAAATTACTACTTAAAAGATAGTTTACTATGATACAATATTAATGATAGTAAGTTTGTACAAACAAATATTGTGCTACCTTTTGTTTAATCATCTGAATAATGAAGATTAGCAAATCAAGTTTTGCTTTTAGATAAGAACTCAATTTTATTCCCTTCAAAAGCAAATAACGCATCAACATAACATGCTGATGTTACCTTCCTGTGTATCAAGAAGAAAGGTAGCTTTCTATATTGACAAATTTTTAAACTGATTTTAAACTTTCCAAATTTCTAAAGCAGAATAATACAGTGAAATGGGAGAGTCTGTAAACCATCTGAAAAACTACTGGAAAATTCATCTAGAAAAATTATTATAAATATTTGGTAATTTTAAATAACTAATTTCTAAATTTAGCCTAACCTAAAAGTCCCTAATTCTTGTAGCATTTCCAATGAAGATATCACAAGTCATTATCATTGTTTTATATTTATTCAAGTAAATATAGACATTTTGAGTTGTAGAATAAATTGACTTACAGCTTTTAATGTGAAAATGATACAAAACTATTCTCACTACAAACTGCATGTTTAATTTCAGTGGCTGAGAGATATCCTCCGAGGGTAGTGTTTGGTCTGGAACCATCTCTGAAGACACTGGGCAGCTTGCCCAGAAATCAGAAGGATAAATAGCCAGTTCTCTGTTGTTTACTATATTGCAATGCTGGGAGACTGGTTAGAAGTATCAAATGAACTTTAACTTATGGCATTTTCAATTATGTTTCCTGGAACATAAATTAATCATAAGCCAGGAATTACTTTTACTAGATGGCAGACATTATCCTGAGCATTTTAAATGTATAAAAATGGACTAGATATTATTGCTCTCTTGGTGGGCATTTATTTAAGGAAAGAAAGATGCATGTATAAAATTCAGATCAATTACAATATGATAAACCTTAACAAAGATAGTTTTGTGAAAAATAAAGCAAGTAGAGATTTGTTTGTAGAAATTTGCTTTTTGCTTATGCCTAAGTGGATCACAGAAGAAACATCAACTAAATAACAAGTGAAGAGATAGTTTTGGTTGAATAGTCTGCAAAACAATACAATCCAATCCACTGTGAGGAAAATCTGCAGAAAACTATTGCACAAGGCAAATGAACACTTAATAGTTCAAATTGGGGAA
>JADRCD010229701.1:0-14467 GCA_019843815.1 Montemys delectorum | reverse complement strand
GAGCAGCTCTGAATCCCGCCAGCCCGGCCGGCCCAACAGGCCCCTGCAGAGGAAGGGAGTGATCAGAGCTGGCTGCATGTGCACACACATGCATACACACACACATGCATACACACACACAAGATACACATATATGATACATGCACGATATACATTATATGCACACACATTCATGACAGACAACACACACAGCACAGACCAATACATACTGATACACGATACATATACACAGATATAACTACAACACACATGATACAACAAAAGCACAATATACATATGACACATCATATGTACATAATACATAGTATGTATTACATGTGGCATGCCTGATATACACATGGCATGAAAGCTACACGTGATTCACACTATGCATGATACACAGACAAGATACATTTACAATGCATTATACATCCATGATACACACAATACATACCCAGGATATACATACACATGGTACACACGATACATATGATACATGTATGATACATGCATATCTATGAGACACATAGTACAAATACCTATGATACACACACATATACATACACATGACCTACCTCTCTTTTAAACCTAACCCTCTCTAACGATAAATACCCACAATACCCATAAACAATACAAGTGTGCACACAGATGGACAGACAGACAGGAGGCACGTGCACATGGCCACCACTCGCCTGATCTCACGGACATTCTTCTCAGTCACCTCCACGTGGATGACAATGGGGTAGACCTCGCTGTGCACCAACTCCCGCACTCCCCGTGCACCCAGCTCCAACAGACAGTGCTTCTTTTCAGACAGAGACAGACAGACAGTTTACTGCTGAGCCCACGCTTCCCTGCTGCACCCACCCTGCCAACCACCTCCCAGGGGAAAGCCCTGCTTCATCAGCAAAGAACCAAAGGAAACTGGAGACCCAGACTCAAGAGTGTGCAGGGGGAAGACCAGGTCCCTCTGGACCTCGGCCTCTACTCTCATCTCCATCAGCCACCCCACCCCTGCAGCCCTAGCCAGCAAGCTAGACGATAGGATAAGTTCAGGAATAAGGATGTTCAGGTAGGAGATACCAGCCCACTCCTCAAGTAACCCCCAAGGGTCATCATCCTGACCCAGCCCAAAGGGTGGCCCACACGCTGGTCCTTGGTCCCAGAGGGTAGCCTTGCCCTCTCTGGCGCTTACCTTCCCGACAGACTCCTGGATGGCACGGATCCTGCTGCCCAGCCCAGCAGTGGCAGGCCAGGCTTTGGGGGCTCCCGGAGCCGAGGATGTACACTGTTCCTCTCCAGAGAGGCTTTCTGTGGAGAACAAGGACGTGCATGACTCAGGACCACAGGCTTGGCTGTCCAGTGACCCCCACCCACCCAGATGCACACCCTTCTACCCCATACCAATACATCCAACTCACCCAGGTGGCAGGCTCACCTGCTGGGCACACTTGGAAATCCAGCCTGGAGCTGGGCAGATCCAGCAGGTTACGGATGAGGCGGGGTGCCAGGCACTCAGGCAGGAGCACCACAGGCCGCAGGGCAGACACCAATAGCGGCCGCACCAGGCTGTAGGGTCTTAGGCTTCGTTCTAGCTCTGCAGAGAAGAAGGTTATGGAAGAGGTCAGGAGCTCCACAAAATACTTAAATCAACACACACACACACACTCACACACACACACACACACACACTCACACACACACACTCACACACACACACACGCACTCACACACACACACACACACACGCACTCACCCACACACCCACACACACACACACACACCCACATACACACCCACACACACCCACACACACTCACACACACACACACACACACACTATCTCACACACACACACGCACACGCACACACACACACACACACACACTCAGAAAAGAACTGGTGTTCTTGCAGAAGGCATCTTTCTGATCCTGTCTCAGGTCTGCCCCCTACAGGCCACTGGGGCACTCAGCACCTAGGGAGAGGCTCCCAGCCGGCAACAAGATCATGTGACTCCCTGCTTTCAAAGCTCGGGCGGACTTCCCAACATCCCAGGGCAAGGGTCACATCCTCCTAGTAGTAACAAAGGCACTGCCTGAGAGCCTGGGGAGAATTCAGCATCTGACCTGCTCTTGCTTTAGCTGCCTGCCATGTTAGGGCTTTTGCCTGCAGCTCTGAGCCGTGCCCGTCAGCCCAATTATCTTCCGCTAGCCACCCTAAGCTCAAGTCACACCTTTCTAGGTCCCTAGCATGTGATGCTGGGCACCTGGCTCTAACTACATTCACTGTCTCATCTGCTAGACAGGAAGCCCCTGAGCAAGGGGTTGCAGTCTGCCCTGAACTTCAGAGAGGCTCTCCACACCCATCTGTGGTACCCTCCGTCCTCCGTCCTCCACTGTCACCACCCACACTGTGCTCCTGTGACTGTGCATGAGCCGCACCTCCTGTCAGGAACAGACTCCTCCTCCTCTCTTCCAAAGTCTTCCCTAATCTCTGCATCCCTGGTGCCCCTCAGAAGTGTCATTTTCTCATCTGGCTCCTCCCCCAGCCCCTTGCTCTCCTCAGTGTGGTGGGCGGTGCCGGCTATCCACGCTCCTCAGTCCCAGGCATACACACAGTCAGCACCTGCCAATGGGCTGTCTTCAATCTATCCCACCGTCAGGGAGCCTTGTCGCTCGGGATTGTCCCCATTGCCAGCCAGGGGCCACCCAGAGGCACACTGGGCACTTAAGCAGAGGGGGTACTGGTCCCCATCCCCTCAGACTCACCTGAGCATGGCTCTGCAGGTACCTGCTCTGCTGAGTCTCCTGCAGTGGCCCCTGCAGGCTTGGGCCTCACCAGCCCCAGGGCTCGCTTCTTCAGCTAGGTGGACAAGGAAGGAAGATGTCACAATCCATCCCAGCAACAAGTCAAAATGGAGGGGACATCCTGCCACTGCCATCCAGACTCCTCAACAGGTCTGCACATAGCCCCCACCCCCTCCACCATTCCCATCCCTAACCCCCGTTGCCTCCCCACCAGCCCTGCATTATAGTTCCATTCACTTCCCAACACCTCATCCCTCATCCCCACCCCCAACTCAGCCCAGTCCAGCACAGTCTCTCCTCCAGTGAACTAGCAGCAAGAACTTGGGTAGGAAAATCAAAGACACTCACACTATTTAGCCCAAGCCTGACAACCATGGAGCAAGCACAGGAGCGGGCACTGGGCCCCAGACATGCACGGACCCATAGAAGCTGCTTGCTGTCCAGGAGGTAGGTGGACAGCAGAGAGGCGAGCATGCACAGCTGCATGCTCTTCACAATCCCCTCCTGAACACACACTCCCTGGCCACTCTGCAGCCATGGGGTCTCCCGGGGACTTTATCAAGGGCCCTCACTTTACCATGGGCACAACGGGACTGAAAAAGAAAGTATGACTGTTCTCTGGTGTCCACTGTGTACTAGACATACACTAGACTAGAGCACAGGCCCGTTCCATACATTTCATCTCTCAACTATCCTACACAGGGAAATTGATGTTCTGTTTCCTAGGCACAAAATTATGGTCATGGAGGCCTCCCTTCTTCGCTCTCCTTAGGGATGACAGAATACTCAGCCTGCCCCTCCCTCCGTTGCCAATGCCTCTCCCTGCCCGTCATCCCTGCTTACGTTGCTTCGAGGACTCCGGTGTCTACTGGAGATCAGGTATTTTTCCTGGACTTCTAGAAGCTGCTGAGCTCTGCAGGAAGAAGGCTGGGTCACACACGTGAAGAGAAAAGCAAGCCCCAACATCTTGTCCTCCAGTTCATCCTGTCCCAGAAGGCAGTGAGGGACTCCTTGGGAAAGAGGGCTACATCCCCATAACAGGTCCCACGGACCCCACCCCAGGCTTCTAGCATCACCTCTGATAATTGGGCACGGTGCCCCGGTCCAGGTCCCGTAAGGTGAGGGTGTCCACTCGAGTACAGAACCACTCCTGCCTCCGCTTGTAGGCTGGGTCCACCAACCGCAGGATTTCTTGGGCTTTCACACAAAGGGCATGGGGATCTGCCCGCTCGGGCAGGGAGAAGTTGGCTCGAATGTAGAAGGGTTCCGCACTCGGCCCCTTTGCCCAGGCGTCCAGGGCCTCATGGAAGGACTGACAGGCTGGGTTTGGCAGGGTAGGGAGGACACAGGAGGCTAGTGAGTCCAGGGATCAGCTTCAAGGGGCCTCGGGGCTTCTACAGGCCTGGGCTGCAAAGATCTTCTTTGAGCAAGGAACGTAGGTACAGAATAGTTACTGTTTCGTGGTTGGTGCTTACAAAATGCAGAAAGAGAACGCATGCGCACACCAAAAGGAGGCCACAGCCCTGCATGGCACTAGGACACAGGATTCTGCATCTACCTCTGGGCCCTTCTATTCCTACCCACATCCCAGACTGAAGGAGCCCTGACTGGCTGGGTCTCAGGAGTTCACCAGGTCCTCCCACAGGCCAGGCTTACCCTTTGAGTCCAGCAGGAAGGGGAGGGTAGAGCCCTGGTTCCAGGGCAGGGTCCTCTGCTGGGGCTCAGCTTCCAGGCCTGCCCCCTCCAGGCGGGTGCCTTCCACCCTTGGCTAAACTCAAGCAGACAGTGAATGACTTTAGGGATGTAGCTCTGTCGGGACGCTGTCACCATGCCCCCCCCACACCCCCCCACATACACACACATCCCTCACCCCAAACCCCCATCTACCAAATCAGATGTCAGTCACTGCAGGCTGAGAGCAGAGCAACTTCTACTTCAGCCAGTCCCCAGAACCCCCACCCATGGATGCCGCTCTACCCACCAATGCTGCTCCACCAACCCTTGTGGACAAAAGACTCCTGTCCCTAGATCAGGAAGAGAGATCTCACCTCTTTCTGTTCTGTCCTGGCCGACCCAGGCCCAGACAGCACCCTTCGCACCACCGCCCCAGACCATCTGTCCCCAAGGACCGGAAGGCTATCTGGACTCTTATCCTGGGGATCCAGGCCCCCAGGGGGACTCCAGCCAGACACTCGGATGGCCAGCGACCTGAGAAAAAAGGAGGAAACTGGGAATAAGAATCCAGTCAGTACTGACACAGAGTACCCAGAAAGCAACTGTGATTCTGCTGCTCGAACAGGCCATGAATCTCACCCAGGGCCAGTGCCCCTGAAGTGCCCTCTGCAACATCCTTCCCTCTCTCCCCAGCCCAGTCATCCCCACCGCTGCTTCAAAACTCAAGCTAGACACAGCCTCTCCCCCTCCCAGATAACACCCACCCACCAACCCCACCCACACCCGGCACCACCCCCTGACAGGTTTTGTATTTTCTCTTCAGTTCTGCCCATTTCAAAACCCTTCAGGCCCAGACATCTGTGAAATCCAGCCTGTACCCCTAATGCCAAACCCAGTGTCTAACACATTGAGGACAAAAGATTGCAGCTTACTCACGATCCTGGGAGGGAGGATCCATTAGACTCTAATTTACAAGCAGCTGCAAGGGAGGGGAGCAGAGGGGAGGAAGGGGAAGATCCTGCTGGGTCCCATCTCAGTATGGAAGCGATGTATTTGTGACAGAGGGTGAGGAGTCAGACTCTGAGGTGATGGGAGGCTTGTGGCACAGAGTACAGGATTTGCAGAAGGTTCAATACCAAGAGCAGCAGCAAGAAATTCCAGGTGCTACATGTTCTCCCCTGCACCTCAGTCAGCTCCTTGATTTCCAACTTAAAATCCTGAGCAACAGCTCCTAGAAAAGCCGGCTGGAACCTGTGTCTGAGTCACAGGACGGTATCTGTCCACTCCAAGGGGAACCACTGACTGTGGCCAGCCACTGAAGCCAAAGACATGCCAGGATCCCCAGAAGAGCAAAGTCCTGCCCCTCCCTGGATGAGAACTGGTAGGGCCTGATGGGCAGTCTCAGGCAAACTGACTCCAAAGTCTCTTCTATGAGCCTGAGGCTAGACCAGGTGCAGAGGAGAGACTCTTTGCCCAGCCAAGCCTCTCCCCTACCTCAAGGTACTTATACTGCACCCCCTCACTCCTCAGCTGGCACCTGTCCCCTCAGTCAAATCAAGTGTCAGGTCCCTGGGGCCTGTCCTGGTTTAGGGAGGTAATGTGGAAAGACGTAGGCAGAATGGGGAACTCTTGAAATTTGTCCAGTCAGCAGTTAAGAGAAAAATATCCGGGGGCTGGTGAGATGGCTCAGTGGGTAAGAGCAACGACTGCTCTTCCAGAGGGCCAGAGTTCAAATCCCAGCAACCACATGGTGGCTTATAACCACCTGTAATGAGATCCAACGCCCTCTTCTGGTGCATCTGAAGACAGCTACAGTGTACCTATTTATAATAATAAATAAATCTTTGGACCAGAGTGAGCAGAGGTCCTAAAAGTCAACTGCCAACAACCAGATGAAGGTTCACAACTATCTGTACAGCTACAGTGTGTACTTATATGCATAAAAAATAAATAAATCTTAAAGAAAAGAAAAGAGAAGAAAAGAAAAATATCCTGGAGGGCTCCACTTAGTGTATCTATCCAACCCATGGCTCATACCCAACACAAAATCCTAAATTACTTAAAAGATGAGATATTTTGGCCATTTTTTTAGAATTCAGTTGCACAGAGCATCAACTGTGTAGATGACAATCTTGTGTTGAAATGTCAAAAGTCTGAGCACATCTGTGCTAAACTCTTCCTAATCCATGACCTGCCTGGACTCCCAAGAATGACAGGCTGCTTGTCCATAAAATGAGGATGACAGTGACAACCCTCTGGCCCCGTGGGTGTGAGGGTCAGAAGGACAAGACAAGGAGTTGTGAAGCCACTGTGGGCTGTGGAATTCCCCAGGCCCTGACTAACTCTGTTCTTGGCAGAACAGGATACAAAATGTAATCATGCCTCATTTCAAGTGAACTGGACCATACTCTATCTCTCAGACAGGGTCTTGGGCACCCCAGGCTACCTCTCTATATAGTTGGGGAGGACCTTGAACTTCTGATATGCCTACCTTCCAAGTGCTGGGATTACAGGTATGTATCGCCATATGCAGTTTATACAGTGCTGGGCTCTGTACATGCTAGGTAAGAAATCTGAGCCATATTACCAAGCCTGGACCATTGTCTCATGAGCCTTTGATTTCAGGTTCTTCCAGGTTTTCCTTTCTTGGGTGCAAGGTTAGAAAAGCAGAGAGAGGAAAGTGCCACAGAGGGAATCAGCATTGTGGCCTGACTAACCATGGATGTGCCTGTCCCACTCTGCAACCCTGACTCACCCCAACCCGGCCTGAGGCCTATTCCTGACCCACACCATAGAGATGAGAATCAAATCCCACAAGTTGTCTTCTGACCTCCACGTTTGCTCTGTGACATGCACCACACACACACACACACACACACACACACACACACACACACGCACACGCACACGCACACGCACACACACACATACACAATTAAACAAAATATAATTTTTAAAAAATGCTATGGCTATTTCCTGTTGTCAGGTAGGACTGAGGACAATCCCATTGGTCCAATCTCCCCAACTGTTACAAACCCACAGACCACTGCCATCACTCAGAACTACTGATCTCCTCCCACACCCCTGCCCACCCTGTGACCTAAAGATTAATTTCTGGCACCCCTCCACCCTTCCCAGGGTCCCCAAGGACTCTGTAAACTTCCCTGGGCCTCACAAGAAGGCAGCCTGCTCTGGGCACTTGTCAGCATCTGGGAACAGCCTGGGCCTGGGTGGGAACGGTATGCACAGACACCCTTGTTTGGGACCTCGGTGGATTCAGAGGAGGGGAGAGAACAGGACGTGCTAGCGGATCCTGACCATGTCTAAGACTGAGGCCCTGGGGCTTGGGGAGGACGGGGCTATCCAACTCCCGGAGGGCTCCCAGCCCCACCCCTATCTTGTCAGAGAACCTGTCATTTCTGCCAACAGTGAGTGATAATGGGCTGTGTGGCCGGTGAGTGTCCCTGTCCCAGAACACTATAGGAAGATCCCTAGGCTGTATGCGTGACAGATTTGCACCTGTCAGGGACCTGGATGCTGAGGCTGAAGTCTGCCGCACAGACTAGAGACATTACTGCTCCTGACAACGGTGCCACTGTGTTAGGGATGTGGGAAACTGAGGTGCAAAGCAGTTATCACTCTCCAAGGATGTTACAGAGGGTGGCTAGTGGACCTGGACAAAGTTAAAACTTTCTCTGTGTGAGGTCAGAAGATTCTAGAGGTCTCTAGGACCGTGTGAGTACAGACATGCACAGGGTTCTGCGTACAGACAGCAGACCAGCTTTCTCTAATGCTCTCCCAGTACCCAGGGCCTCACATCATTCTTAGGCTCCCTCTATTCCTCCACACTGTCATCTGTCCAGTGACGTTCTAGCCCTACTCCACCCACCCCAGTGTCTGTCTGACCCTGCTCTGCCCTGTCGCCTAACAGAGGAGTGGAGAGGCAGAGGCTGGAGAGGGTGACAGAGTTGGCAACTAAGAGGCGCAAGAGCTATGTGTATGCCTCCAACATGTACACAGCAGACAGAAGGCAGGTATGCCCAAACTATACCAGCCTCCAGTGGCTTTGGACAATTCCTGACCAGGTTCTGGGATGGAAAGATAGCTCAGTAAATAAAGCACCTGGTGCACAGGTATCAGGACGGGGTTTGGACCCACATGAAAGCCAGGCACTGCGTCCGTAACATCAGGGCTCTGGAAGCAGAGACAGAAGGATCCAAGAGTTCCCTGGCCAGCCGGTCTAGCCAAATAGGGATGCATCCTTCACCCCAGGATGCAGGGACTTAGTGTGGAGAGCTATGCAGGGAAGTCACTAATTTCAGCTCCGTCCACCACACTTGCCAGCACACCTGTGCACGCAGACATTCCCATATTCTACTATACAGACCACGTCTCCTTGCGTATGCACCCATAAGGGCTCTGCACAGCCACTGTAGCCTCTAGAATGCCCAAGACTGAGCCAAGTACTGTTTAATTCAGGACTCCTGGTGAGGGGGTGTAGGGGGAAGGACCCGAGAGACAGGCATTGTCATAGATCTACAGCATACACGGGAACTAATAAGTGGCCTGCCCAAGCAATAAACAAGGGAGCAATAAACAGTAAGATTTGAACTCAAGGCATTGGGTACAGAACCAGATCTTCCCCACCTTGCTATAGCCATATCCTGGGACCCAAGTGGGTCACCCTGACCTGCAGTTAGGTGAAGGTCTGTCCTCCTTTCTCTTTCAGCCACCTGAGCCCACAGCCTGGTCTGTGGTCTTCCTCCAACTCCCTCTTCCCCAGAACTGCATGAGCAGGAGAGGTGACCCAGCCCAAGCCCAAGAGAACTGCCTTGCTCCCGGTATTGCATCCTGGCGCCCCCTGGAAGACAGCCAGGGCTCCACTGCAAGCTAGGCTGGAGGAAGGGCCAGAACAGGCAGGAAGGGAGGCACCTCCACCCCTTCCCCCAGAAGCATGTCCTGCACAGGCCTGAGACAATGTCACACTGGGCCCACTGCCTACACTGTGATTGCAACAGGAGCAGGGGGTGGGGGTGGGAGGGTGGAGTGCTGGAGGCCTGGTCAAGATGTCTCTAGGAGGCAGGAGGCCTCTGGTCCTGCTCTGCCCTGATCGGTTTAACTTGACATTCCCCTACCCCTAACCCCCACCTCACATTGGCTGGCATTCAGTGTTTCCTAAGACTTTCCTAAAACCCAAGTGTGGTCTGGTCCCTGAAGATGGTGCTAGTACTTTTCAGCCATGTGGTCTCAAGCAAACTCATTAACATCTCTGAGCTTCAGTTCTGTAGTTTATGAAACAAGGAAAATCAAAAACAACACTTTGTCCCAGGAGTGAAGCAGCTGCCTTGGCATTGAATGGCAGTGGAACATTCCCAGGCATCTAATTCACACAAGCCAAAATCCACATGTCCATGCCTTAGTCACAGGCCCACTGGGACTCATCTGGCCTGAACTCTCCCTTTCCATCTCCCCTTCTCACCTTCTCAAGGGCTCCAGGCCCTTCCCTGGCCAACCTCTCCTGTCTTTCCAAAGCAACTCTGAGTTTAAAGGTCTTGTGGCCTGGAGGGGGGTCAGGGATGGGGTGGGGCGGAGAGTGTCCTTCCCTCACCGACCAAGTGGGTCATTTTCAGGGAGTCCTGCCCTAATGTTTTGTAACTTCTGTTTTGGGTTTGTGGCTACAGCGGCTACGGGGGCTTCTGTGGTGGCCCTGGCCACTGTAAGTGGTTCAGCAGCTCTGCTGAGTCCCGCCCACAAAGAGCCCAGAGCAGAGAGGAGTAGCAAGAAAGATGTTGGAATGAGGGCAACATGAGCAACAAACTCTGTACCTGCCAGAGCTGGATGCTCTATTCACGGAAACCAGAAATTTCCATACATCCACATGGCAAAAGAGATCACGGTTGCCTTTAGCGGGTGAGGAAACCGAGGCCCAGGGAGCAGAGAGCAGCCAGAGCTCACATAGCAGACAACAGTAACGGGATGTGAATCCTGGGGCTGCACTGTTCGGGGATGCCTCAAGCAGAGGCGTGGCCTGCTGCCTCCCGACTGAGCCCTGGACCCTCTGCAGCTGTGACACCAAGCCCTACTCTACCATCCTAAAGAAATGCATACCTATTGAGGAAGTCCAGGCCACAGCCCCGGGCCAGGAGACCTTCTGGCTTTCCCAAAGGCCACACACTGTCAGATGAGGATGATGAAGAGAGGCCGGGGGACCAGGGCTTAAGGGTCACACTCCCTGGGGAGGAAGAGAGAGAGGTCAGGAGTTTGGACAACAGAGACAGCTGAAGGCAACAAAAGAGGGTTTGGCAGGCTAGTGGCCCCAGGAGCACAGAGCTGGGGACAGGGCCACAGGGTGAGGCTCCAGTTTCCTATAGGAGGAAGAAGTGGGCAGGAAGTGGAGGGCCCCACATGGCACGCCCAGGAGCAGGTGTAAAAGTTGGACCCTATTTCTCAGGAGTCTCTCACACAGCTTCCATGACTGGTCAGGGCACAGACAGGCCATGGGGGAAGGAACACAGGCCAGAAGAGCAGGCACACACAGGATCTAGGCCAGTGTCAAGGAACTCCCCAAAGTGCGCCTCACCCAGAACCCTGGGATTTACCTGTGATATCCGACATGCTGCTAAAAGACCTGAACAGAGAGGAGACAGGGGTGGCAAATGAGACCGGCACCATTGTTTCCCCCACCTCGTATCTCAGTGCCCCAGCAAACACTGACCAGGATCCAGACCAAGCACAAGGCAAGGAGTTCATTGCTTCGATCCACAGCAATTGAATGTTGCCTCCCCTTACTGTGCACCCTGCCACCGCCTTCCCCTGCCACCTCGGGTCCTTGCCTCCTACTTGTACTTCCTGAGCTAGATGGGCCTCCTCACATCCACCTCACAGCAAGCCTATGGGCACCACAGCCTCCCCCAGCCCAGCCTCCCATCGGGAGGCCACTTAGAGGGGGAAGACAGTGATGGGAAGGACCAGGAGACAGGAAATCACACATCCTGCTCTGGCCATTACGGATGTGGCTGGGTTTTCTGACCTGCCTGCTGCTGCTACTGACGACTGAAGCCGAGACCTTGCTGTCTTACTTTGCGAACCCTGCCCATGGAATCCTCTACATCCCCTAACCTGAGCCAACATGGTTTCTAAGAATCTGAGATCTTGCCAGGCAGCGGTGGCGCACGCCTTTAATCCCAGCACTTGGGAGGCAGAGACAGGCAGATTTCTGAGTTTGAAGCCAGCCTGGTCTACAGAGTGAGTTCCAGGACAGCCAGGGCTATATAGATAAACCCTGTCTCGAAAAAAAACTAAATAAAGAAAGAGAGAAAGAATCTGAGATCTCAGGTTGCCTGCAATGAATTTCCCATCTGAGTGCTGAGCTGCAGCTGAGCCCACTCTGCCATTTGGCCTTAAACTGACCCAACCTGGTTCCTCTTTGAACTTCACTGTTTCTAGGACTCTTGACAGATTCGGGGCAGTCCAGTGAGGGGACTGCTAGTCCTGCCTGACTCTGACAGCTGAACTCAGAGGATGTGTTAATCAGGACCCAGCAACCCTGCCTCTGGGGAGCTCCTGTTACCTCCAGCAAGTTACCTCTTAGGGGGCTCTGGGTCCTCCTCACGCTGCCGGCGGAGTATGGAGCCAGCACTGGGTGGAAAGGGCAGGATAGAGAGCCGGTTGATCTCCTTCTCACTGTCTGTGGCTTCCTCCTGCAAGCCCATAAGGCCTGGTCATCTCCAACCCACCCATCCCAGCCCTCAGCTCTCAGAGTAGAGCTGGGGCCCAGGACAAAGGAAAGGTATAGGAGACCACAGTGTATGAGGGCTCCCCATACCACAGGCTCTGGGAAAGCAAGCTGAACAAGCAGGAGATCCTGAGTTGCATCTCCAGCTCGCGCACGCATACAGACATGGTGGCACACGCCTGTAACCCCAGTGATGAAGGGCATGGCCTAATCAGAGAGCTTCAAGTCCCAGGGAGAGAGGAGCTCCAAAAATGACAAAGTAAGGACTGAAGAGATTGCTCAATGGTTAAGAGCCTGTGTTGCTCACAGAAGATAAAGCCCCATCCCCGGCACCTGTATCAGACACCCACAACCACCTCTAATTCTAGCTCCAAGGGGACCAGACATCTCTGGACCCTGAGGCTCTCCACACAAATGTGCACACGCCCACACACAGATATGCATACACATGTATAATTAAAAATAAAAATAATCAAATAACTCAAAGGAAAAACTGGGTGGATAGCTCCTGAAAAAAAAAAACAAACAACAACAACAAAAAAAACAACACCCAAGGCTGACCTCTGGTTTCCACATGCATACACACGTGTATGTGCGCACACATGAACATGCAGAAACACCTGCACATACAAACGCACATGGGAAGAAAAAAAAAAGGTTCTCAGCCTCTCTGGGCCTTGTTGTGCTTGCCTGTGGCATGCAATGGCTGGCAAACTGGACACAATGTGTGTGGGGGCAACATAGGGAAGTCCCAGGCTTCCCTGTGTTTGGGGGAGGGGACATCTTACCGAGGTGAGGGGCTCAGATCCCCCGGCTTCTCCTGTAACTTCCGGGCCTCCCAGGGGCGACGGGAACTCACTGAGGCTCCAGGTGCTGCTGAGGTTGGAGCACAGGGAGTGGGAGGAGGCACAGGCCTGCCAGAGGAGGAGGTGAGGGAGGAGGTGAGCAGGGCCCAGCCCAGGCTAGGCCGTCCCTACTGCGCACCCGCCACGAGCCAGGCCCAGGGAAGACACAGGCACAGGATGCCAGATCTGGGCTTTCATAGAACCCATGCCGCAAAAGGGGGAAGACCTTAAGCCAGCAGAGGAACAAAATCACCTAAACGTGAGGGCAGCAGAAGAAATGTTCCCTGAGCACAGAGGACAACAGCGGCCCCACCGTGCCTGGCACAGCAGTGTGTTCCAGGCAAAGTGGGATTTGAGCTGCAGACTCAGGATATGGGGGTACAAAGTAGGTACAGTTGGGAAGAATGATCTGGGCAGATGCACATACAAAGGCCTGAGGCAGGACCACGACAGAGTCTAGGATTTGCAATACGAAGACCCCGCAGGACCAAGCTAAGTGGGTGGGAGAAGCCCAACCTCTTGGGCCTAGGGAGCAGAACTGGTCTATCTTTACCTCAGAGCAAAAGCCACCAAGGTTCTGACACATAAGAGGTCACATACATATGCCTCCTCCCCCTCCTCCTCCTCTTCCTCCAGGCTCACGAGCTCATCACAAATGACCCAAAACAGGAAACAGCAGAGCTCCTGACAGAGTCCGAGGACCACTGCCTGATTCCCCAGGGTGGTCCAAGCCCTGTGCCAGTACCACCTGACTGTGTGACCTCCAGCAGACCTCTGGCCCACTCTGGGCCCCGCACTCTGAAAGGACCGGAGCAGCTGTTCTCTTGTGGGACTTCAAGACCCATGCTAGCCTAGCCTAGCTGCCTGAGAGTCCTGCCTGTGCGCCCTCCGACATCCAGGCTTGCCAAGTGTTTACAGTCAGCTCAAACTATCCCGTGTGCCCAGAGCAGTCACAGAAACCCAGAAGCCAGGCCACAACCTCTCAGCTGCAACCTATTGTTAATGTCAAGCACGGTC
Organism: Montemys delectorum; assembly: GCA_019843815.1. Lineage (NCBI taxonomy): Eukaryota > Metazoa > Chordata > Mammalia > Rodentia > Muridae > Montemys > Montemys delectorum. Next base: position 410 of record JADRCD010229701.1, on the reverse strand, counting down.
CCACCCAGCTGAGGTCCCCCTCTCAGGCCTCACAAGTTCCCAGCCCTGGCCTAGAGCTCACTCACCACAGAGGCCCAGCCTTAAGCCAGCATATCTTTCCCTGTGACGCAAGACTCCCCACATGTCCCACAGCACTCCAGCCCTGGGGTGTTAAACTTCTGGCCCCACTCACCTTCAGACAGGAACCCCCCTGTGTCCGCTGCAGCTGTGCCTCTAGCATGGCCTTGACCCCCTCTAGGGTGGTGACTGTGGTGAGCAGCTCGTCACGCTCTGCCTCCAGTCCCCGCACCTGCTTGCGGTACTGATCCTTCTCGATGAGGCTTTGAGAGTATTGCAGCTGGATCCGGTCTCGGCTCTGGATTGCCTGGAGAGAACAGGGGAGCCAGCTCTGAGGGAGTCGCGCTGGCTCC
>JADRCD010229700.1:22089-58139 GCA_019843815.1 Montemys delectorum | reverse complement strand
TTCTTCCTCTTCTTCTTCCCTCTTCCTCTCTCCTCCTCTTCCTCCTCCTCTTCTTCTTCCCTCTTCCTCTCTCCTCCTCTTCCTTCTCCTCTTCTTCCTCTTCTTCTTCCCTCTTCCTCTCTCCTCCTCTTCCTCCTCCTCTTCTTCTTCCCTCTTCCTCTCTCCTCCTCTTCCTTCTCCTCTTCTTCCTCTTCTTCTTCCCTCTTCCTCTCTCCTCCTCTTCCTCATCTCTTTTTTCTTCTCCTCCTTTTTCCTTTTTACAACTCTCCATTCCTGCTACCAATTTTCAGTTCAGCCCATTTTGTACTACCATAAAGAAATATTACAGTCTGAGTAATCTATAATGAGTTTTAATGAAATGTAATTAAATTGTATTGGTTCATCATTCTCTAAGATGGGAAATTCAAGTCCAGGAAGGTGGTTAGCATCTAGCAAGGCTCCTCTTGCTTCGATGTCCCTCAGTGGAGAGACAAAGGGAGCAAAGAAGAGAAAGAGCAGCAGATAAACAAATAGGTAGCTAAAGGCATTGGTTTTTTGTTTTGTTTTGTTTTTTGAGACAGGGTTCTTTTCTGTGTAGCCATGGCTATCCTGGAACTCTGTAGACAAGGCTGACCTCAAACTCAGAGATCTGCTTGCCCCTGCCTCCCAAGTGCTAGGGTTAAAGGTGTGTGCTACCACCACTTGGCTCATATTCTGCTTTTTCATTCTTAAACAGACTTCTTATGGAAAATTATAGCAATCAATATGTCTCAATTTTATTTAATCCAATTACATTTTTTAAAGATGTATTTATTATATGTAAGTACACGGCAGTTGTCTTCAGACACTCCAGAAGAGGGCATCAGATCTCATTATAGATGGTTGTGAACTACCATGTGGTTGCTGGGATTTGAACTCAGGACCTTCAGAAGAGCAGTCAGTGCTTTTAACCACTGAGCCATCTCTCCAGCCCTCAAATTATGTTTTTATTTACTGTGATGCTAGGAGTCTAGTGAGCCAACTGATCTACCACTAAGCCCCTGTGTCCTGGTTTCTATAACTGAGGAATTAACACAGTGCCATATATATATGATAAATATTTGCTAAATGAACAAATGGTTAAATTAATCAGTTAATTCATTAGACAAGAATTTAACTCATTAACTCATGAATAAGTAAAAGTCATACCCACATCTAAGCAGATTCTAGTCAGGGAGAGGGGAACCCACAGGAAGAATTCAGTGATCTAGGTTAGCACGTTAGTTTTTAACTTCCTGAGATTTTGGAGCCAACAACAGAGATCAGGAACTTTCCACGCCACCCCTCGATGTGGCCCCCAGTGCTTACAAACTCTTCCGGGTTATTATGGGATGACTGAGAACACAGGCTCAGCACCAAACATCATGTGATAGGCCACCAGGTAGCCGTACCCATAGCCTTAGGAATGTTGGCCTCCAGGCTCTTGGGCTTTCATAGGGAACTTCTCTGAGCCCTGGAACTTGGCAGAGGGGAAGGGAAATCCAAACCAATTCTTTCTCTCCAGGAATTTTCAGAGGCTGTGCAGGACGTTTGGTTCGGGGTAGCTACCTTTGCCCTTTCTTTCTTTGTTTTTTTTGTTTTTTTGTTTTTTCCATTTATTTTAGGCTTAGAATGTCTATATTACAGAGCTTACTGCTTAACAAAAGATGCAGAACAGAACGTGTCTGACAAGAATAGTGTCCTTTATCCACATCCTGGGCGATGCCGCACCTGAGTTGCTAAAGATCCTGCTTCTGGGAACTGTTGACACCCCCCCCCCCCCCATCTCGCACTGCAGATCATGGACCTGTCAAAGTTAAGCAACAGCGCTTCGCCCAAGCAAGCTGAATACAGATGAGTTGTGACTAACTTTTATGTAGGTCACCAAGGCTCATGAAAGGAAGATGAAGGACTCCCAGGAGACTGGGAACACTCCTTCCTATAAAAGTCATCCAGCGTGATTCCGAGCGGGTAAAGACAAGCGAGCAACACCAGGAACATCTGGAGAACCAAAACTAAAAATACCACAGCGTTTGTTCAAATAACTCCCTACACAAATGTTCTTAGACAGGGTCTTGTTGTGGAGCCCAGGTCCCTGTGCCTCAGCCTCTGTGTGCTGGGATTACAGGTCTGCGCTGGGATTATAGGTGTGTGCCACCACCATAACTGGCTGTGTGGGTAGAAGGCAGAGGTCACCTTTGGGTGTCTTCCCTGGTTACTCTGTACCTTGTTTTTGAAACAAGCTTTCTCACTAAATCTGAAGCTCACCAATTCTGCTATACTGACTGATGCGCAAGCCCCAGAGATCTAGCCTATTGCTACCTCCCCAGCCCTGGGATTACAGGCATGTACCACATCTCCTGTTCCTGGCTTTTTACGTGGGAGGAGATAGCTTAAATAAACTTAAAGAAATTATTTACTTTTGTTTGTTTGCTTGTCTTTTTGAGATAGGGTTTTTGTTTAATAGCCCTGGCTGTCCTGGATTTACTACTCCGTAGACCAGGCTGGCCTCGAACTCACAGAGATCCCTCTGCCTCTTCCTCCCAAGAGTAAAGGTGTGTGCCGCCATGCCCGGCATTTATTTTTATGTGTATAAATGTTTTGCCTGCATATGTGTATGTGCACCACATATGTGACTTGTACCTAAGTCTACTGCTGTGAAAATATACCATGATCAAGGCAACTTTCGTAAGAGAAAACATTTAACTGGGGGCTTGATTACACATTACCGTCATGTCTGGAGGCATAAGACAGTGAGCCAGAAGGGGGATTTATTTCTTCACTGCTGTTGTTCTCTTGGAGCATTTTTGTGTATTTTATAAAAAGCAGAATCTAGGCTTCTGGTAAGATGGCCCAGTAGTTAAAGGCGCTTGCTGCCAGACCTGATAGTCCTAGCTTGAACCACATTTCCTTTTGGTTTTGATTTGCTCCAACCCTCCCCTCCTATTTGTAAAAAGATTTGCTGGCCAGCAGTTGGGCCACGTGCTTCCAGTCTGAAACTTAGTATATTACTTCTTGGGTGACTGCTTCCTGTCATCCGTGGGGACTTCTGACAAATGTATCTCTTCTCTCCTATATTCATCCCTGACTCGAGCTACATTACCAGAGATTTGTTCAAATTTATCTCCTAACCTTTGTTGTTTTCCTTTTCGCTAAACCCAAACAATTTAGCTCTGTTCATTTCCAAGCACTCTCTTGATTTGTTGAGGGTTCCTTGTTTGTATTTTTCTGTTGGCGTTTTTTCTAGGGGCGGTGTCTTCTCTCATGCTGTGCTGTGTATTTATGTGCTCGAGTGAGCCCTGAGCCCGGGGAGTTTACTGCCTGCATGGTTCCGTTTCCTCTGGCTTCCTTTCTCTGGCTTCCTTTCTCTCAGAACATCCACTACTCTCTCACCAGTATTGATAGATTTCTTTGATACCTTGTTCTGCAGCTGAAGGATCACAGAACAGAGAGAATTCTGCATGTGTGGTCCTCCTGTGGAAATTAGGGGCAGGGATTGGGGTGAGGTGGGATTGGGGTCCTAACCAAGATGGGTCTCCAATAACAGGCCCATCCCTTGGAGATCCTCAGTTCCTGTAGGACAGAAGGCTGTCAGCTCAAAGAGAAATGAGTGTGGGCTTTTATTTGATGTTACTACTGGAGTCAACCAGGCTGGTTTTCCTAGTAGCTCATAGATTAAATGTTTGACTTGAAATTTTACCATAAGCTATGAACATCCCAACTGAATGTCTAGAATAGTAGTTCTCAGAAAAGATGTGCCTTTGTTTCCTCCAGGTTTTTTTTTGTTTGTTTGTTTGTTTTTTATTTTTTGAGACAGGATCTCTCTGTGTAGCCCTGGCTGTCCTGGAACTCACTCTGTAGACCAGGCTGGCCTCGAACTCAGAAATCTGCCTGCCTCTGCCTCCCAAGTGCTGGGATTAAAGGCGTGCGCCACCACTGCCTGGCCTGAGTTAAGTGTTTCACTCTTCATCTCGGGCTGCCCCTCTTAGGGAAGCAGAATTAGCATCAAAATACAAACAGCACAGGCTTATCCGACTGAGAATCCAACACCCTCACACAGATGTACTTGCATACAAAACACCAATGTATATAACAAATAAAATTTAAAACTTTTTAAAAGTAAAGAAAATGTCATGTCTACTAGAGACATAGAAACCCTAAGGAAGGGTTGGGAGTTTATAGCTTTAAGCTACAAGTTTAGAATCAAACAAACAGACAGACAGACTTCAGGGGGCTGGAGAGAATGCTCAGTGGTGAGGAGCATTTCCTAGTTATCCGGGGGACTCCTTTGGATGAGTGGCTTGCAGCGGCCTGTAGTTCAGCTCCAGGGATCTTACGCCCTCTTCTGACCTACGCAGGCGCTGCACACATCTGCCACATCCACCCACACAAATACACGCATAAGTAAAAGTCAAATAAATCTTTAAAACTTTTTTTTTTTAAAGGAACCTGTGCTTCATGAAATAACCACCTGGGGCTGGAGAGATGGTTCAGTGGTTAAGAGCACTGACTGCACTTCCAGAGGTCCTGAGTTCAAATCCCAGCAACCACATGGTGGCTCACAACCATCTGTAATGGGATCCGATGCACTCTTCTGGTGCGTATCTGAAGAGAGCAATGGTGTACTCACGCACATAAAATAAATAAATCTTTAAAAAAAGAAATTAAGAACAACTTTAGCCACCTGCATGGTGGCTCATGCTCTTCCCAACACTGGGGAGGCAAAGGCAGGCGGATCCGGCAGTTGTGGCAATCCGGCTGCACGGTGAGACCCTATCTACGAAGAGAAAGGAGAGGGAGGGGCTGGGACCTACCTCAGTAGTAGGGTGTCTATAAGTGGTGCTCAGCAAGCTGGGGACCATGGGTTTAATCACTTGAGTTACCACAAATCAGAACAACAAGATGTTGTAAGCTGTGAAACAAGTACTACACTTAAATACTTAAAAACTCCTATGTTCAATCCTGAAAGTCACAAATACACCTGCGGTGCTTTGAATATGCCTGGCCCACGGAAAGCGGCAGTTAGGAGGTGTGGCCTTGTTGGGGCGGGTGTGGCCTTTTTGGAGGAAGTGTGTCACTGTGGAGGCGGGCTTTGAGGACTCCTAGTGCTCAAGCTCCACCTTCCTCCTGGCCACCTGCGGGAGCAAGTCTCCTACTAGGGGCTGCCTTCCAATCAAGATGTAGAACTTGGGCTGGTGAGATGGCTCAGTGGGTAAGGGCACTGACTGCTCTTCTGAAAGTCCTGAGTTCAAATCCCAGCAACCATCTGTAATGAGATCTGAGGCCCTCTTCTGGTTCATCTGAAGACACCTATAGTGTATTTATGTATAATAATAAAATCTTTTTTTAAAAAAGATGTAGAACTCAGTTTCTCTACCAGTACCTCTACCTTCACACTTGCACTTGTAAGAATGTATACAATGAATGAATGAATAAATAAATAGTAAAATGAATTTAAAAAAAAGCAAATAGGGTAGCTGGACATGGGAACACACTTGTAATCTTATATTCTGGAGACTGAGTCAGGAAGGTCACAATTTCAAGGCCATCCTGAGCTACACAGTCTGCCCCGGGGACATTCTGGGCTATATAGTCCGTTTGAGGATAGCTGGAGAGGAAAAGCAAGGCTGTCTCAGAAATAAACCAACAGGTGTCCTGTTCTAAGCAAAGACCTGGGTCTGTGTTATTGTTGAAGTAGAGAAAGACCTCATTCTGAAACCTGAGGATGTTTGTTTGTTTATTTATTTTGTTTTTTTTTGAGACAGGGTTTCTCTGTATAGCCCTGGCTGTCCTGGAACTCACTCTGTAGACTAGGCTGGCCTCGAGCTCAGAAATCTGCCTGCCCCTGCCTCCTAAGGGCTGGGATTAAAGACGTGTGCCAGCACCGCCTGGCGGATTTTTTTTTTTTTTTTTTTTTAAATAAAAAAGTAGAGGGGCTGGAGAGATGGCTAAGTGGTTAAGAGCACTGACTGCTCTTTCAGAGGACACAGGTTCAGTATCCAGAAGCCGCAGGGCAGTTCATAACTGTAACTCCAAGATCTGACACCCTCATACGCACAGGCAAAACAACAATGCACATAACATAAAAATACATAAATTTTTAAAGAAGAAAAGAAAAAGTTGTCAAATTCTTCTTGTCAGTGTGAGTGCAGTACGTTTCGGCCTAATGGAGACTCTTTTCGTAATGGTAAGGATCTGTGGTTACACTACTTCTCTTAGAATACTAGAGGTACACGCAAATTAAGGTAAAATTGGAAATCATTGAAAATAGTGCCTGGAAAACACTTTTCTTTTGTAAAGATTTATTTATTTTTATTCTGTGTATACATGTTCTACCTGCATGATTGTCTGTGCCCTACGCTTATGCTGATGCCAGTGAAGTGAGAGGAGGGTGTCATCTGCTGGAGCGGAAACGAAGAACAGTGTGGGTGCTGGGAACGGAACCCGCCTCCTCTGCAAGAGCAGCAAGCGCTCTTAACACTTTCATATTATTTTCCCCCCTGGCTTTTTGAGGTAGTGTTCCATTCTGTAGCCTAGGTTACCCTCAAACTCAGCATATAACCCAGGCTAGACTTGAGCTAACAATCTTCTTGCCTCATACTTGAAGTACTATAAATACAGATATGAGATACCATGGCATATTTAACTTTGTGTATACATGAGTGTGTGTGTGTGTGTCTGCCACTACGCACATATGGAGTCAGAGAACAACTTTTAGTACTTATTCTCTCTTTCCATCATGCGGGTACTCAGAGTTAGCAGCAAGTACCTTAACCCACCCACTGACAGGGTCAGGGTCTGGCTGCCCTGGAACTTGCTATGTAGACCAACTCAAAGAAATCCACCTGCCTCTGATTCCTGACACCACAGTATACTATTCTTTTTTTTTTTTTTTTTTTTTTTTTTTTTGGTTTTCCGAGACAGGGTTTCTCTGTGTAGCCCGGGCTGTCCTGGAACTCACTCTATAGACCAGGCTGGCCTCGAACTCAGAAATCCGCCTGCCTCTGCCTCCCAAGTGCTGGGATTAAAGGCATGAGCCACCATTGCCCAGCCCCATAGTATACTATTCTTAAGTGGTTATTAATTCATGTAGATCCATACACACACACATATATATATAATATATAATTACTACTAACTATAGTCATTAGTAATAAAATTTAAGAATAATTAATTTTTGCTGGGCTGTGGTTCCAGAAGGCATGCACCACCACCGCCCGGCTTCATGAACATATTTTTAAATATTTAATTTAATTTTAAATTTTAAAGATGTACCATTTTTTATATATGCATATATGTATATATATATATGATACTATGTAAGATTTCTTTTCCTACATACTACAAATTATTAAAATCAAGAATTTTAAGCTGGGCAGTGGTGGCACAGGTCTTTATTCCCAGCACTTGGGAGGCAGATTTCTGAGTTCAAGGCCAGCCTGGTCTACAGAATGAGTTCCAGGACAGCCAGGGCTACACAGAGAAACCCTGTCTCAAAAAAAAAAAAAGAAAAAAAAATCAAGAAGTTTAGCATCTAATCCCCAGACAATAATTTTCTGACTTCCAGATATTTGGCTTGCCCTTACTTGCCAGCACATCTGTGGGAACCTACTTCTTCAGGATTCCAGCTTGTACAGAAGACCAGCTCAACACCCAGCCTCGTGGGCAGGAGCCACTACTAACTTCTTGGACTTGCCATTCACGCTGCCCTTTGTTGGGTTAGTTGAACTGCAGCCTGTAAGTCATTCCAATTATCTTCCTTAATGTCTAGAGACATTCCCTAACTTCTCTGACTCTAGAGAGCCCTGACAAATACAGGCTTCCAAGTGGGGGCTGGGAATCAAATCCTGCTCCCCGGGGAAACCAGCCACTTGCTGCTTGCTGTCAATCTTGGAGTGATCAAATATCCTACAACACGGTGGTAGGTTGATGCCTAGTTCTATACCTATGGATATGACACAGGCCCTGGTGGAAAGCACAATGGGGAAAGAAAGGGTTAATTCGGGTTACAATTCTAGGTTACAGTCCATTATCTTGGGGACACTAAGATAGGGACTTAAAACATCGCATGACCGTCAAGCAGAGAGGGCAACCGCATGGATTCTTGTGTGCCCTTCTCATACCATGTAGGACTTCTTGCCTAGGGGAGGGTGCCAAGTACAATAGGCTAGATGTTCCCGGGTCAATTTTTGACCAGAACAATGGACCACGGGCCAACCTGATCTAGAAAAATCTCATGTGAAGACTCTTCCTTGGTCATTCCAGATTGTGTGGAGTCGAAAGTTAAAACTGACCAGCAGAGTTGGTAAATATTTAACAAACAGCTCCTTGATAGTATCAAGAGCTCTGATTGCAGAGTTTACCAATTTCATTGAAGTGAATAATTTGATCGCTGCCAATTTCATGCTATCAATATGATATCAATTCACTTCCAAGTTTTCTGAGAATGTAAAAATTGGCTCTCACAAACAGGAAAGAGCCAGCTTTGGCATTCGATCATTCTTTTAAATTAAAATTAAAAGTGGATGAATGGCTTCGGGGAAGAACTCAGTGGCAGAGCACTTGCCTGGCAGAATCCATCTTCCTCCAAAGTAACTTGTTCTAATCTTAAACAAAAAGGGTACACATCAGTGCAAAGGTGGCTGAGTCCCATGGCCCCACAGCTAGCCAGGAGCTGAGTTCCGCCAACAATCACATGAGCTTGGAAAAACACTTTCCCAGTTGAATCTTGAAACAGGGGCTGCAGCGTGGGTTGTGTTGTGGACTGAGTGTTCTGTCACTGCTCTCTGAGTTCATAAGTTGAAATCCTACTTCCTGTGTGTTGATATTAATACAGGACCTTCTGAAGGAAATAGGTTTATAAGGTGAGATCTTCCTGAGTGAGATGAGTGCCCTTATTTAAAAGAAGACCCCCCCCCAAAAAAAGAGAGCAGGGCAGTGGTGGTGCATGCCTTTAATCCCAGCACTTGGGAGGCAGAGGCAGGCAGATTTCTGAGTTCGAGGCCAGCCTGGTCTACAGAGTTCCAGGACAGCCAGGGCTACAACAGAGAAACCCTGTCTTGAAAAAAAATCTAAATAAATAAATAAATAAATAAATAAGAAGAGAAGGAGGAGAAGGAAGAGAAAAAGAAGAAGAAGAAGAAGAAGAAGAAGAAGAGGAGGAGGAGGAGGAGGAGGAGGAGGAGGAGGAGCAGCAGCAGCAGCACCACCACCACCACCACCACCTGAGGGGCTTTTGGACCTTCTCCCCCGCATGGTGATTCATGGCAGAGGGCCCTCCTCCTGGGAACCCAACTCTGGCACCTAGCTTATCCTCTTTCTGTTCTAGAATTTTTCGAAATAAACTCTTATTTTTAACAAGGATCTCTGTGTACAGTATTCTATCACAATAGCTCACGCTGACTAAAAGAAAATGAGAACTTGATTACAGCCCTGTGAGAGACCCTGGAACAGAAACCCCAGCTTGGCCACATGGGAACTCCCAATCCACAGGAAGACTGGGATAGAAAAATGTGTGCTATTTTATGCTAGTAAGTCTGTATGAGTTGTTATGCAGCAGTGGGTCACTAACAGCTTGTATAGAAGTATGTTACGTATGTAGACCTGTATCTTTTGCTAAATGTTAAAAGTTGAAAAAGAGTTTAATGGTGAAAAAAACAAGAGGGGTGGACCTTGAGGAGATGTTGGCTAATCATGGTCGTCTAAGACAGTAAAATAGGCTAGAAGGATACTTTAAGGTCCATACTAAGAAACTGGAGGGATGGCTCAGCGATTTAGAGCGCTGACTGCTCTTGATGAGGGCTTCATTTCTAGCACCCACATAGAGGCTTTACAACCACCTCTGACTCTAGGTCCAGGGGATCTGGGGCCCTCTTCTGGCATCTGCAGGCACTGTGTACACAGGGACATAGGCATATATGCGGGCAAAACACAGAGATTAAAAATAAGCAAGTCTTTTTAAAAAGCCGTTACTTAGCCAGATGTGGCAGTGCATGCCTTTGATTCCAGCACTCAGGAGGCATGGGCAAGTGGATCTCTTGAGTTTGAGGCTAGCTTGCTACAAAGCCTGTTCCGGGACAGCCAGGGCTATACAGGGAAACCCTGTCTCAAGAAAATCATTATTTATCCAACTAACGCTGATTGAGTACTGGCCTCATGTCAGGTATTCCTTTTGATGGTGCTAAATTGAGCAGAAAAGACATAGCACAGTGCTAGATTGCCTGATTAGCACGTACCGTCTGACCCCATCCCTAACGCAGCAGGAGGACGAGCATGAAGCTAAAGTAAAAGGGCTCTTCTGCAGCTTAAAAATCAGGTTGCAAGTGTAAGAAGTGTAAGAAAGCTGACAACCGAGGAACAAGGACTATGAGGGAGCAATAAAATACGTACAGGGATGGGGACATAGCTCAGCAGCAACCCACTCGCCTAACATCACGTGCAAAGATCCTGGATTAATCACTTAATCTCACACACACACACACACACACACACACACACACACACACACTCACGAGTGGGGGAGAGAGGCAAGGGACAGAGAAAGAGTACTCTAGGGAGTATCTAGAGCCTGTAAAGTTCACGGATCGAGCTGCCGCTGTCTGATGAGGACTTTCTTTGACATCGTGTAGGAAAAGGATAAAAGGCAAGAGAGCCAACTGCGGCCAAGTCCCTCTGGAGAGCACCTAAACCCGTTTATGAAGGTGACTCTTGGCCTAACCGTCCCTTAATGCTAATACACTGGCAACAATCTTTTTTTTTTTTTTTTTTTGGAAGGAACAAATTGCGTTCAGACTATGACACAAACCAAACGGATGCACCCATCTCCAGATCCCATTTCTGTACAGAAATTGCTTGCTCTCCGTCTTTTTTGCTACACATTCTCCAAATGTGAAGACCCAGTGCACAAGCTTTAATCACGGGAACAAAGACTGCCTCTCTCACTCACTGAGCTGCTGTGACTTTGTTTCCACAAAGACAGAGACCTGTAAATTAAGAAACCCCTCAGGGTTACCTTTCATTGTCAACCTGACTGGATTCTGAATTGACTAGAAAACAGGCCTCTAGCAATGTCTGTGAAGATGTTTCCAGACTGAGGAGGGAAGACCCACCCTCATGTGAGCAGCTGCTTTCCGTGGGCTGGCAGAGTACCAGAATTAAAAAAGGGGAGAAGGTGAACCCAGTGCCTGCAGTCATTGCTCTCTGTTTCTTGGCTGCTGAAGCAGCAGCATCTCACATTCTGACCAGCATGTCCTCACTGTCTTAATGGACTGTATTCCCTCTTAGTGCACGTACTGGCTTCAGCAAACCCATCCTTTTTTTCCTTTTTTTTTTGAGACAGGGTTTCTCCGTTTAGCTTTGGCTGTCCTGGAACTCACTCTGTAGACCAGGCTGGCCTTGAACTCAGAAATCCGCCTGCCTCTGCCTCCCAAGTGCTGGGATTACAGGCGTGTGCCACCACCGCCCGGCAAACCCATCGTTCTTAAGGTGGCCTTTGCCATCCATTTTGTCACATCAACATATAAAGCTCAAGTTAGAACCAGGTAAGGAATTGCCTGCCTTTTATTCCAAAGTAGGAGTGTAGTGAGTTCCAGGCTAGCCTGGGTTATGTAGTAGTTCACATCTCTGAAGAGAATTAGAATGAGTTGTATCGAGTCTTGGGATAGCTAATTAATATTGACGTGTATGCATTTCTGACAGCATTTTCTGTGTGAGTCCTGGATTCAAGTCCAGAATGTTATATGGTTTTTTTTATTTTTGTTTTTTGTTTTTAACATGGTACTGGCTGTCTTGCAAATCACTACATAGACCAGGTTGGCCTCAAACTCATAAAGCTGCTAGCCTCCACCTACTGTATGCTGGTATTAAAGGTGAGCATCAGCCAACCTTGTCCTGAAGCTTTTTGAGTGGTCTATTAAGTCATAAAAAATAGACAGGAAAAGGAAGCAGAATCTTGGTTTTAGTTCTTTCTTTTGTGGTGGGGAACACATGCCATCGACTGTGTGTCGGAGTCAGAGGACATTTTAACAGCTTGTAGGAGGTGGTTCTCTTCCCTGTGGGCCATCAGGCTGGAGTGACAAATACCTTCTTTCTCTCTTCCTTTCCTTCTTTCTTTCTTTTCTTTTTTCTTTCTTTTTTTTGTTTTTGTTTTTGTTTTTTGTTTGTTTTTCGAGACAGGGTTTCTCTGTGTAGCCCTGGCTGTCCTGGAACTCTGTAGACCAGGCTGGCCTTGAACTCAGAAATCCACCTGCCTCAGCCTCCCAAGTGCTGAGATTAAAGGCGTGGTGCCACCACTGCTCGGCTAATATAATAGTCCCTAAGGAAAAAAACTTCACATTTTACAAAATAACAGTGCAATTCATTGACACTAGTTAAGTTAGTCTGTATTTAACTAACAATAATTTACCTTGTCAAGATCCTTGGCACTTTTGTTAACTTAAATTAGGTTGGGAAAAAGCATAATAGTAATTGAAAAAGCCAACTAATTATAAATAATTACAAGCCAAATTATATTTATACCACAATTAGTGTCTGAGGTGGTTTGTAGGCAGAGTGTTCTTTTCAATAAGCAACCATCAAATAATTGAATAGCTTGTAAAACACGGAATATTCCTTTAATCTGTATTCCAAGTATGACCGCATCCTCCTTGAATTACTATTCAAATAGAATAAATAGCGCATATATTTTATCCTTAGCCCTAGTTTGAGTTGGATGCTTTTAAAAACATGGCAAAAGTAATATATGTATCTACCTCATCACACAAGTTCTTCCTCAACAAATTTCACAGAGACATGTGAATCCATGTGCTTGTAAGACAAGAGCTAGTCTTCAGGGTATCTAAGAAGCAAATTTCAACAGTGTCTTTTGCAGTGGATTTCTCTAAGGATAATAGAAGACGGTCACTTTGCCTTGTGACTATAATCGTTTTTAATTTTATGAGCTTGGGGACTTCCCGCAGAGTTTACAAAGAACGGAATAACTTTGTTAACATCTTTTGCTATTTAGGATTTAAAAAACCATAATTCGACTTGATCCCTAATTTATACTTTAGATTATCATTAGTGAAAACTCTTTGATACCCGATTATACTATTATTATGTACCCATGAAGATCCTTTTTAGGTATTTAGGCATTTTTAGGCAAATTTGTAATTTTGCGGGGTACTGGTGGTTGAGAGGAATACTTTCAATTAGTTCACCCCTTTTAAGAATAGCCTAAGAAAAATATTATCAAGTAACCTCGTATTACACTTAATAAAGTTAATTCCTAAAAAGTTTTGCAAACTAAGTATCCACCAATTGACTTAATGGAGTGCGAGTTGATAGGTGGCTGCGGGGAACTCAGCCAACTCCCAAGCTAGGCGAGGCACACGGTGGGGGGTCGGCAGCTCCGGAGCCCTCTAACGCTGGGCGCCACGTCGCTTTTCTCTTTTCTCTTTTGAAATCGGAAGACAACGCTTCTGGCTGTTGTGTAAACCCGTCGGGAGCTGCCTCCATTCCCACATCAGATAAAGCACAAGCAGAATTAAAGCGCATTCCAATCCGACCCCGGGCAACACAGACGTCACTGGCGATTTTATTGCCTAGGCTGCGTTCGTCTCGAGGAAACACGTGAAAAAAACGGTTTTAAAAAGAAACACACACACACACACACACACACACACACACACACACACACACACACCACCTCAGATGAAAGGAGGAACTGCACAGGATCAAAGCCACCACGCCAACCTAGCCGTGGCCGTGGCCACCGCCCCCGCCGAGCCCCGCGACGCCCCACGAGGCTCCCTCCTGTTCCCTGCGAGCCAGCTGTCCGCAGCGTGGGCCAGCCTCGCCCATCTCCCGCTCTCCCCACCAGCTCCACAAGCAATCCCACATCCCCAGGTCCCCAGGCGGACGACAGTGCGGTCTCCCGCTCAAGGGACAGCGGCCGCTCCATCTGCAGCCGAGCTGGTAGTCCCCCGCACTCCCCTTGGGCCCCGCGCCAGCCAGCCGGCGCTCGGCGACGCTTGACTGACAGGAAGCTGCCCCTATGAGGCCCCGAGGGCGGGGCGACTGCGTCACTTCCTGTCCTGCCGGGGAGGATGCTTATATAAGGTCTGCGCTCACGCAGAACCCTCGCTTACACAGTATGGCCGGCGACATTAGCTAGCGCTCGCTCAACTCTCTCTAACGGGAAAGCAGCGGACTACAAGAGACTGAACTGTATCTGCCTCTATTTCCAACAGACTCACGTTCAACTTTCGCTCACGAAAATAGCCGGGAAAATTTTATTAGTCCTTTTTTTTAAAAAAAAAAAAAAAATTTAAAAAAAAATTTAAACAAAAAAAAAAAAAAAAAAAAAGGAACCTGAACTTTAGTAACACAGCTGGAACAATCCGCGGCGGCGGCGGGAGCGGCGGGAGAAGAGATTTAATTTAGTTGATTTTCTGTGGTTGTTGGTTGTTCGCTAAGTCTCACGGTGATGGAAGCTGCACATTTTTTCGAAGGCACCGAGAAACTGCTGGAGGTCTGGTTTTCCAGACAGCAGTCCGACGCAAGCCAGGGATCTGGGGATCTCCGTACCATCCCAAGGTGGGTGCCGGGGCCTGAGGGCGGCTCCGGTGAGGCCAGGTCGGCGGGCGGGCGGGCGGGCGGGCGGGAACCGGCTTCTCCCGCCGCCGTTGCGGGGCCGCCTGCGCCGCCTGGGGGAGGGGAGGAGGCCGGCGCGGCCGCGTGCTCAGGTAACGTCCCCGGCGGACGGGCTCCGGCGCGGGGCCCGCGGCCCTCCGGCAGGTGTGGCTGGCGGCGGCGTGCCCGTGCGGGTGCGGGTGCGGGTGCGGGTGCAGGGCGGGCCTGGCGGCGAGCAGGCCTCCCGCCGCGGGGTGGGCGGCCGCGCGTGGCGCTCGCTCGGGCGGCGGGATTGGGCGGGAGCGGCCGCGGCCGCCGCTGCGTCGTAGGGCCGGGCCGGGCCGGGCCGAGCCCCTCGGCGGGCTCTGCCCCGGGAAGCTCCTGACCTTGGGCTGTGTAACCTGCTACGGAGGCGAGGTCCGGGAGAGCGCAGCGGGGCGGCGGAGGGTTTGCCAGCTCTCCCGGGGTTCGAGCCTGTCAACCCTGAGATGTGTTTTATTGAATGCCTTGAGCTGGAGCCGAGGGGACCCGGGCCCCCCTCCCCCGCCCACACCCGGGCCATCACACCGGGCACGGGCACGGGAGGGGGTGCGCAGAGTTGCTGGTGACCTGGCTGTGGGGATGGAGCGTGGAAGCGCGGGTGACACGGAGGACGCGTGGACCCGGCGGCGGTGACACCATCGCCGGCTTTTGGCGGCCGGTACGCGGGCCCCGCTGAGCTCCGAGGCGCACCGAAGGCGACCAGAGCGGCGGAGGAACCGGCGTGGTCCGGTTCATTGAGAGGCGGACCAATGAGCTCCCGGGCCCCTCCGGAGCCTGGCCCCAGGGTGTGGACCAATGGGCGTCTTAGGAATGTTGGCTGCGCGGTGCAACCGTCCTCTGACAAAAAGCGAGAAGAGAATCCCGGCGGCCACGTGCTGCCGAGACTTTAAGGCACACTGGGAAACGCAGTTCCTGCTAGGCGCTGCAAACGTCTCCATTGTAGGGGGGGGGGGGAACACGTACCCGAAGTGCGAAGGTCTCAATTTAAGACCCTCATGTGAAGTGTGTGCCATTTTTTTTTTCCACTTCACGTTCTCTCATAGTAAGCATAGAGAAGCTTACTCCTTTTACAGATGGAAAGCTGACTGTGATAGGCGTCTCGAAATAAGCTAGTGCTTCCAGGGTTATGTCCTAGAAAAATCTTGGTACGACCTAAAAGAGGGGTACGCTAGGACATTACAAAAAACGTTTGGAAGTTGAGATGGTCTACATTATTATTTCTGGTTGATAAAGGGAAGATTTTTGTTCTCGACTTAGTTGGAAATGCCAGAGTGCGATTCTAGAAATTGATCAGAGGGTTAAGAGTAGTAGATAGTTGTCCAAGGGACCCAGATTTAATTCCTAGCACCCACATAGCAGCTCACATCCATCTGTAACTCTGATTCCGGGGGACTTGACGCCCTCTTCTGACTGCTGAGGACCCCGCACACCTGTGGGGCACGGCACATACAAGTAGGCAAAGACCCATAGGCTAAAATAATATATATTAATGCTAGAATATATTAACGCTTGATTAAAGTGGCTCCTGAGTAGAGGAAAGATGGGCCTTTTTTAAAAAGTAGGCTGTTATTTGTTTCCTACACAGGATTTCTCTGTGTAGCCCTGGCTGTTCTGTGTTCTGATCCACTTGCCTCTGCTTTGCCACCGACCTGTGCTTTCATTAAATGTTTGAAAACCACACTTTACATTTTGTGTGTGTAACCAGAAACTGAATTGTTTCTGTTTCAATGAGATCGAGAGATATATATATCAAGCAGTAGCTGAAATCAGTTCGAAAGGGCTGAAGAAATTGAATGCTTTTTCGGTGGCCAGGCAGCGGAGGGTGCACTGGTTGGTATGATGCTTTAAAGAGGGGCCTGAGAGACAGCAGCTGGAGAAATAAATCCCCTGGTCAGTGTCTACCACGGAGCTTTGTAGGAGACCTGCATCTTTTCGGAAATGGAAAGAAATAACCGTGGGCTAATAGGATGAAACTGATAAGGTATTAACAGTTTTTTCTTCTATTCCTTTTTAGGCCAAGGCTGGGGAAATAACAGTAATATAAAATGCTGGGTGTCAAGCGATTTTATGTAGTTAAACAAACTTCATGGTTTTGTTTGTTTTCAGACACAGTTTTCCTGTGTGGCTTTGACTGGTCCTGAACTCACTGTGTAGACCAGGCTGGTCTTGGAACTCATTAACTTTGTTGTATTGAGTGATAAATATTTGACAATCAATGAAAAAGTCCTTACATGTCATTGCTGTAACTACCAAAATGTGAACAGACTAAAAGATGAGGTCAAAAGACAGATGGGCTGTTAAAGAAACTGTATTCTTGAAGCATATTCAACACAAGCCTACAGAAGAGAGTCAAAGGGTAACTTTGAAATAGCAGTTGCTTTTCACATCTTCACAAGAAGCAGGGGAATGCTTTAAACAAGGTTACTAAGCCTGATAGTTTTAAGATCTTGGCTTGGCAGAGGCAGGCGGATTTCTGAGTTCTAGAACAGAGTGAGTTCCAGGACAGCAGGGCTATGCAGAGAAGCCCTGTCTCGTAAAATCGAGGGGGAAAGGAAAAAAAAAGATCTAATTGGTTATAACGACTTGAGAATTTTAATAGTTTTGTGATAGTTCCCAAACTGCAAATCTACTAATGGGGTGGGGGAGGTCTTCGGAATTGGTGGCACGCTTAATCCTGGCACTGGGGAGGCAGAGGGCATGCGTGTCCACAAGTGAGTTTCAAGCCAGTCAGGTGCTACATAATGAGATTCTGAACCAAAAAATCAAAAACAAATGGATAGTTGTATAACTAAATGCTGCCCAGCAGTAAGTGAAGCATTGTTTGGTGCACCACATGAGCACCAATGTAAGCAGATACATATGCTGAGAAGAGAAACCTGACTAGCATCCGTGCTGTGAGATTTCATTTCTGTAAAACTAGGGAATGCAGACTAATCTGACAAGACTGGTCAGTTGTGGATTAGAGGCCTTATATAGGAGCATGAAGGACCTCTTAAGAATGCATTCCTGGCTGCGTATTATGTCGCAAGCTCTTAATCCAATCCTCAAATTCGTGAGGCAGAGGCAGGGAGATTGAAGTTAGCCTTGCAAGCATTAGAGCACCACACACAGATTCACACAGGTTCGCTGCTGACTTGTAATGTGTTAGTCGGGCAGGAACCCAGGGTAAAGGTACTTGATGAGCAAGCCTAGAAACTGAGTTCTGTCCCCAAAATAAACCCACATAAAAGTTGAAGGAAACACCTCCCAGGAGTTGTCCTCTGACCTACAC
Source organism: Montemys delectorum (assembly GCA_019843815.1). NCBI lineage: Eukaryota > Metazoa > Chordata > Mammalia > Rodentia > Muridae > Montemys > Montemys delectorum. Next base: position 40,219 of record JADRCD010229700.1, on the reverse strand, counting down.
TAGTGCATCATGGTGATTCACTCTTTAATCCTAGAGCTCACTCAGCCAGTGGATCTTCATGAATTTGAAGCTTGCCTGGCCTACAGAGCCATAAAAAAGAAATGGTCTTGCATCTCATCTATTTGGAGGTGCTCTTTAGAAAATAACTTGGACTTTGGGTTCACCTTTTCTTCCCTTTCATTTAGAATTTGAGGTGGTAGCTTACCTGTAGCCAGTCTCTCGGGACTTTAGGCTGCTACTGGTACTTACCTGAAATCTCAACAGGAGACAGGCAGTAGGATTTCAGGGGCTCTAGTGTTAGTCTAGGCAAGAGCAAGACCCTGTCTCAAAAAACCTAGGGCTGGGGAGGTAGGGCACAGTTGGCCAAGTGTTGGGACTTGAACTGGATCCCTTGAACCCTGAGCAGAACCCATGTGTCATTTTAAGTTTGTATTTGTAACCCTGGCAGGGAGGCAGGGACAGGTAGTGAGATGGGCTGGTTAATGAGCCCTGTCTGAAGGGAGCTGGACACACTCCTAGGTTGTCAGTGGCAGTATGCAAGCTCACCAGTGTGCACACACAAAGTTCAGTTTATTGGTAGTAATCTCTAAGAGCTTTTGTTATGCCCCATTTTAAATATCTTTCCTAATCTCAGAATTTGGAAGATGTTTTCTCCTGAAGGTTTTACATTTTATATTGATATGGAATTAGATATGATTTTTGTGTGTGGCATGGGGGAATAGATCCTTTGGGCAAAATGGGTCCATCTTTCTAAGCCAAGACAAAGTTTAAAAATACTGCAGTTAGCCTTTGAGAGTACTTCTCCCCTCTGAGAAGAATATTGATTATAATTCATCTTAAGACATAACCTAAGCAAACTTGAGAGATTTCTTTCTTCTCAAGTGAAAGGCACACGTTCAGAGGCTTTGATTGTTGTTTTTGTTTGTTGTGGATTTTGTTTTTGTTTTTGTTTTTGTTTTTTTGTTTTTGAGACAGGGTTTCTCTGTATAACCCTGGCTGTCTTGGAACTCACTCTGTAGACCAGGCTGGCCTCGAACTCAGAAATCCGCCTGCCCCTGCCTCCCAAGTGCTGGGATTAAAGGTGTGCGCCACCACCGCCTGGCTGGTTGTTGTTCTTGTTTGAGGATGTGTACTTGGATTTGGTGTTGGTAGAGGTCACAAGAGGCTTTAATTTCAGCACCAAGGAGCCAGACACAAGTGGATGTCCAGGTTGGGCCAGCTGGTCTGCAGACTAATTTAGGACTACACTGTGCAAATCTTAGTAATAAGGTGAACGTAGGTGGGAAATTCCAGTGGCAATGAAGAAGATAAATGCACTACTTGAAAAATATTAGAGGCTTTTTAAATTGATGGTAGAAATAACATTTAGAATTGGTGGGGATATTGTTAACCTGCTTTAGGAATGTTATAAGCAAAATAAAAATTTGAGTAAAGGATTGTCGTTGCTGAAGGTCATACATGAGCCATGACAATTTCTGAACTCATTTCTTTTACTGTTGCACAGGATTGGAGTTCTTTCTGGTTTTACACAAAGAATTACAGCGCTGCCAGAAGACATTTTAGTGTGAGCTTCCTTCCGGCAGCAACTGTTGTGCCGCTGCACATGCGAGTGTGTCCGCCCGGAGGGCAAAGGGCAGCTACAGAACTCAGTTCTTTCCATCTCCCTTTTCCTCTTGGGTTATGGGGGTCAAACTCGGGTGCTATAATTACCACTGAGTCATCTTGTTGACCCTAAATTATCTCTCTTTAAGAAGCATACACTGAGGTCTGGCGAGATGGCTCAGAGGGTAAGAGCACTGACTGCTCTTCCAGAGGTCCTGAGTTCAGATCCCAGCAACCACATGGTGGCTCACAACCATCTGTAATGGGGTCTGATGCCCTCTTCTGGGGTGTCTGAGGACAGCTACAGTGAATTACGCTGGAGAGGTCCTGAGTTCAGTTCTCAGCAGCCACACACAGATGATAGCTCACAGCCATCTGTACAGCTACAGTGTACTCATACACATTAAAAAATAAATAAAATAAATCTTTAAAAAAAAGAAGCATGCACTGAGCATACTAGCAGCAATACAGAAAATAGTGCAGATAAATTGGGACAAGTTTGCTTTAGACATTTGTGTGCAAGCGTGCAGATGCCCGTGGAGGCCAGAAGAGAGCATCGCATGTCCTGTAAGCAGCCATAATAGTTCAGTTACTTTTGACACAAGAACTACCTTGGGTTAGGGTTAGATCTGAGTGTAATGTCACTCTCAGAAACAGACCACAGTCAGGCTTTGTGCTTACTAATTTGGTAGCTTCGGTTGAATTTTAAACAGTGACTAGGTAAACTGAACTTTGAAACCAGCCACTTTAGGAGTGATATGTAATGTAACCACTTAAATTTATAGATTAAAATCTGTGGACCACCTGCTCGGGAGTCTCTAGCTCAGCTGGATCTGCCAATCTGTGAGCCAGCATTTATCAACCTTTCAGGTGACTGAAGTGGAACTCTACTCTTGTCTCTGATTTCATTGTTTGCCTACTAGTACTGTTCTGATTTTTTTGTGTGGGCTTTGTATAAATGTCTGTAGCTTACTTCTGCAATATAAAGATGATAAAAACTGATGATGTGATAGAGCAAGAAATAAAGGTCTGTGTGTGTTCGGTGTGTGTTTTAACTAATTTTTCCAGCTATGCTCTCACTTAGTCTTCTAGGTGGTGTAACCTGTACTTGATAAACAAAAGCAATCCTTTCCCTTGGCCCTTATCAACAACTTTTTTTTTTTTTTCAAGACAGGGTTTCTCTGTGTAGCCCTGGCTGTCCTGGAACTCAACTCTGTAGACCAGGCTGGCCTCGAACTCAGAAATCTGCTTGCCTCTGCTTCCCAAGTGCTGGGATTAAAAGGTGTGCGCCACCACCACCGCCCGGCTTATCAACAACTTTTTTTTTTTTTTTTTTTTTTAGATTTATTACATGTAAGTACACTGTACCTCTTCAGACACACCAGAAGAGGGCATCAGATCTCATTACGGATGGTTGTGAGCCACCATGTGGTTGCTGGGATTTGAACTCAGGACCTCTGGAAGAGCAGTCAGTGCTCTTACCCACTGAGCCATCTCTCCAGCCCCTTATCAACAATTTTAAAGTGTTTGTTTCATGTATAATATGGGTGTTCTACCTGCATACTTATATTTGTGTACCACTGAAACTGGAATTCCAGTTAATGGGTCTCAATGTGGGTGCTGGGAATCAAACCTAGGTCCTTCTGTACCTTTTTAGCTATGTGGACTTGATTTAGGTGGAATAGTAAGTTTGACTATGTAATGCTAACATGCCCTTGGTTTGTGTATCTGTAGCATTTGGTGAGATTTTTTTCTAAGCTACTTAAAGTCGTGTTGGGATACAGTGTTCTTCTAAACCTTACTTGAGGTGGGGCGGTTGTACTTTGAGGGGGGAGCTAGGGTTGAAACTCAGCCTTGTATATGCTAGGTGGGTAGAGTATCATCTTGTGGTTGGTGCTGGCTGTAGCTGCCTTAGCCTCTCTCCAGTGCTAGCTAGGTATGAGCTGAGTACAGTGCCTGGCTTTGCCTATCTACTGTTCAGTCCTAAGAGACAACTTTATTCTGTTTCCTCCATCTTAGCAACCCAGCATGCTTGTTCCTCGAGTGACAGTGATGCTCAAAGTAGTCAGCATTTTTTCTATCATGGAATGAAACAGTTGTTCTCAAGTCTCAGGTTAAACAGTTGGACTTATCAACCAAATGATTATAAAGGCTTACAGCCCAAGAAAAGGAATAAAATTAAAGGCAGTACAGTACTGTGCATGTGGGCACAGCTTGATGGTGCCTGCCTTGAATCCTAGCACTTGGGAGGTAGAGGCAGGTAGATCTCTGAGTTCAAAGCCAGCCAAGATCTGAGAAATTCCTTCTCAAAGAAAAAAGAAAAGAATAATGGGAGAAAAAAATCTAAAGGCGATGATTTAAAAAAAAAAAAAAAAAAAGGTGTGTGCCGGGCAGCTGGAGTATGAGGCCAGCCTGGTCTACAGAGTGAGTTCCAGGACAGCCAAGGGTACACAGAGAAACCCTGTCTCAAAAAACCAAAAAAAAAAAAAAAAAAAATGTGTGTGCGTGCGTGTGTTATTTGCTTATATAGTAGAGAGATTAGAAAGTACTCCCTGGTTAAGAGCAATGGCTAGTGTTCCAGAAGACCCAGGTTGGAGTCCCAGCGACCATGTGGCAGCTCCCAACCATCTGTAGCTTCAGTCCCTACGCATCTGACACCCTGCTTTGGCCACTGTGGGCACTACAAGCATGTTGTACATAGACATGAAGACAGAACATCCCATACATGTAAAATAAAATTTTTATTAGAGGAAAATGGCCAGTGTAGTGGCACATTTTTCTTTTCTTTTTTAAGATTTATTTTTATGTGTATGAGTACAACACTGTAGCTGTACAGATGGCCGTGAGCCATCAAGTGGTTGCTGGTAATTGAACTTAGGACTGTCTGCTTGCTCCGGTCCCGCTCCCTTGTAATATACTGTAGCTGTCTTCAGTTCAGTTCAGGGATCCAAACTCAGGACCTTCAGAAGAGCAGTCAGGGCTCTTATGCTCTTACCCGCTGAGCCATTTCTCCAGCCTGGCTTGTTTTTTTGTTTGTTTGTTTGGTTGGTTGGTTTCTCTGTGTAGCCCTGGCTGTCCTGGAACTCACTCTGTAGACCAGGCTGGCCTTGAACTCAGAAATCCACCTGCCTCTGCCTCCCAAGTGCTGGGATTAAAGGCGTGCGCCACCACTGCCCAGCTCACATTTTTTCTTAAATCGCAGTGCTCAACAATCAGAGGTAGAGACATCTCTGAGTTGGAGGCCAGCCTGTGTATATAATGCATACCTAGTGCAGTCCTGCCTCAAAACAAATGAATGGATTAAATGGTCTTAGTTACTGTGTCACATTATATCTATCTTAAGAGACTAGAAATATAATTCAGGGATAGAATGCTTGCCTATCATTTGGTGGACCAAGGTTTGATCTCTAGCATTGGGAGGGCAAAAGTTTTTTTAAATGATAAAGCATGGTAGAAATAGCACTTTAATAATTGTATTTTTGTTGGACAACAGATCTGAGTGGGATGTCCTTCTGAAGGATGTGCAGTGCTCAATCATAAGTGTGACCAAGACTGACAAACAGGAAGCTTATGTACTCAGGTGAGTGCTGTGAAGTAAGTAGTGTTGAAGTAGCTGTGCTGACCACAGCCTTGGTGAACTGCCACGCTTCTCACTGGAATCCTTGCTTTTTTTTCTTGTTCAGTTTTAAAAATCTGGTATGAAGTGTGACTTGTGTTCTAGGTAGTTTTTTTGTTTTAAGCCTTGCCCACCAGCTCCTTGTGTGTGGCGTCGCCATGTTTCCCACATAGTTAGCCCCGGTGCTGTTGGATGAAGGATAAACACTGTATCTAATATCTGCCCCACTCCCACTGATCTATGCCCCAACTTCTGGCAAGGTGTGAACTTTTGCTCCATTACAATCAGGTTGCTGTATTAGTATACAAAAGCCATTATTAACCTTTTAAAAATAGGTGTGAAGTCAGTTTAATCAAATGCTTTGAGTGCTTAGTTTATACTATGGGCCTTAGGCCTTGGTTTATATCTGATTTTTTTTTTTTTTTTTCTTTTTTTTAACTAAGTCTGTGTTTGGCATAGGCAGATGTTTACCAGAATGGTAACTTGTGAACTATGCCAAGTAGTTAAAGTTACACAATTGCAGGAAAATGGATGGACATGGGATAAATACTATCTAAGCAAGGTTATAAAATGTTGAGGTGAAATGCATGCAATTGCACACATTCAGAATCTAGTCAATAACTGTACGGATGTATGTGTAGAGGAGCATGAGAAAGGCTAAATATGAAGGATGGAAAGGAGGAAGGAATGCAGGTTACAGTCATGAGCTATAAAAGGATACAAAGCCAATTGTTTTTCTAATTATGTTGTAGTTTGGTTTTGGATAAATACATAAAATACATTGAACAGTGATATAAAAATATTGATGCACTAATAGATGAATTGTGCTCTCAGTAACATCTGATGTAGTGGTGATGGTCTGGTGTTGTGACTTTCTGTTGCAGTGAGAGTAGCATGTTTGTCTCCAAGAGACGTTTCATTTTGAAGACATGTGGTACCACCCTCTTACTGAAAGCACTGGTTCCCCTGTTGAAGCTTGCTCGGGATTACAGTGGGTTTGACTCAATTCAAGTAAGTGTGCATGGTGTAAAACTGAGTGGTTTCTGCTCTGGTTGAATTTTAATGTTTTGCCTCAAAGAATGGAATGTCACTAAAATCTCAGAATTTGTGTTTGTTTGTTTTGTTTTGTTTTGTTTTGTTTTTCCAAGACAGGGTTTCTCTGTGTGGCCCTGGCTGTCCTGGAGCTTATTCTGTAGACCAGGCTGGCCTCAAACTCAGAAATCCACCTACCTCTGCCTCCCGAGTGCTGGGACTATAGGCGTGCGCCACCACCGCCCGGCCAGAATTTGTGTTTTTTTGCACCTGTGGTTGCAGTTCAACCCAAAGCTTTTACACATGCTAGTTAAGTGCTCTGTGGCTAAGCTGCCTGCCATGTTATACTGTTTTGGGTCTTTGGGTTTTTTGTTTTGTAATACGAGATGTTATCATATGCACCAGGCTTGCCTCAAACTCAGCCTTTCTGTCTTTCCTTCCAGAGTTCTGGAATTACAGGTGCATGGTACCATACCTGGCCTGCTCTGTCGGGTGGGACGGGGAGGAGGAGGTCTGGCTTGGAGCCTTGGTTGCTCTTACACTCAATTCACACTCTTGCTTTAGTGTCCTTAGTGCTGAGACTAGAGCTCTGAGCTCACACTAGTGTAGTTTGATGATTACTCCACTGTCCTTGTGAGAATTTAAAATGTAGGCACTTTGATTGTTGTTGACTGTTGCCATACAGTACTTGCCATGCAGGCTTGCCATCCCTAGAACCCCACAAAGGTGGGGGGAAGTGACTCCACATTTGTCCCCGACCTCCACATACACACACGGCGTACATGCATGCACAATATTTATCTGTGCTTTCCCATAGTTTTTGCATAATGTATAGAAGCCACTGCTCCAGACTATATTTGGTGGCTCTTAAAGATATCTCTCTCTCTCTCTCTCTCTCTCAAGAGCTTCTTTTATTCTCGTAAGAATTTCATGAAGCCTTCTCACCAAGGGTACCCACACCGGAATTTCCAGGAAGAAATCGAGTTTCTTAATGCAATTTTCCCAAGTAAGTAAACCTAGAATTTAATAATTGTCATTTAGAGATGGGTGGGTGTTCATATTTGTTATAATTGTTTCTGAGCTGGGTTTCATGCATAAGCCTTGCTGGTCCAGTTCTGGCCTGGAACTCCAGGGATTGTTTGATAGTGTGGGCTTACCTGGATGTTATAAAGATTTCAGACATTTTAGTTGTGTGGTTAAAACAGTACAAATTGTATGCTTGATAATGTGGACAGTGTTGTGGCAAGTGAGGCAGCGGTGCATGCGCCGTAGTCATGGTGACTAAGTACACTGAAGGGATGACTGAGGCTAAGCCTTCAGGGCCAGTATGGGCCGGATACTGAGAACTTGTTTTCAAAAACAGTTGCTGGGGAGATAACTCAAGTAGATGTAAGTTACTTGCTACACAAGGGCCCAGATTTGTTCTCTGATACCTAAGCAGCTAGGTATGGGGTTGGATGTTAGGGAGGCAGAGACTCCCTGCAGGATCTGATCTGTGTGGCTCATAGCCTAACCTGTTCTGTAGAGCTCACAGATAGTGGTGAGCACACACAGGCAAAGCATGTGTGAGCCCCTGGGTTTGCAGTAATGTATGACATCAAGCACTGCCTTCAGCCAGAGGGCTGGGAATTTACTTGGTGTCGTTGAAAGAGTTTGGGAAGGATATGTAAGGAAAACAACTTTAAAAAGTGACCAATTCCATACCCATGGAAGTTCTTTAGGAAGAAGGCAGGCATGATTTTTCTCAATCATTAGGGTCCATCTACAACTTCACAAGCATCAGTGGCAGCCAGATAAGATACCTCCTAGAGCAAAGGGGAGATAAATGCTAGAGTGATTGAAGCACTTGGTGCCCTTGCAAAGGACCCAGGTTTGTTTCCAACGTAGTAATGGATCTGCCCTCTTCCTGTTAGAATTCATTCTAATTTCTCTTCACTAGTGACATTTTTGATAGGTGGCGTACAATACTGTTTACTGAATGACTGATAAGTCATCCTGTTAAGTGATTTCTTAAATCCTCTTTCCTCCTAGATGGAGCAGCATATTGTATGGGACGTATGAATTCTGACTGTTGGTATGTAGTTTTGATTTTGGTTTGACTCTGTTGCCTTTGTGTGGGTTGTTGTTAGGGGGAAAAGGTGCTTTAAGCTAGACCTAGTAACCCACCGTTAACCCTAGCTATTCTGGAGGCTAAAGTAAGAGGAACAAAGCCAAGAAAGTCAACTCACTTAGTGCAATAAAATAGAAAAGATTGGAGGTGCATTTCAGTAGTACCCTGTACTTGGCAAGTGGACAGCCCTAGGATTGTCCCTTAATACTGTAAATGGTGGTTGCTTTTGGTTTTTTGAGACAGGGTTTCACTGTGTAGCCCTGGCTGTCCTGGAACTCACTCTGTAGACCAGCCTGGCCTCGAACTCAGAAATCCACCTGCCTCTGCCTCCCAAGTGCTAGGATTAAAGGCGTGCGCCACCACCTGGCTAAATGTTTGTTTGGGCCCCCCCCCCCCCCAAAAGACAGGGCTTCTCTGTATAGCTCTGGCTGTCCTGGAACAAATTTTTTTTTTTTTTTTTAAGCAAAGTTGGAATTTTTGTTGTAGAAGGCAGAGTTTCATTGTGTAGCTTGCTGGCCTTGACTCTGCTTTATAGACCAGACTTGTCAATGTCTGCCTGCCTCCTGAGAGATAGTGTTAAAGTATACTACCATGTCTGTTGCAAAGGTGTTTTGCAAATTTTGTCTGTTTGGTCATATTTATCTCCTATCCATAACTTTTTCCTAATCCCCACCTTCTTAACCTGTCCTTTTTTTAAAAAAAAAAAAAAAAGCCTTAGCCAGACAGTGATGGGGCAAGCCTTTAATTTGGAGCTGTACTCTGGGGGCAAGGGCAGTGGACTCTTGAGTTTGAGATCAGCCTGGTCTACACAGGATGAGCTTAGGACATTTATAGCTACACAGTGAAGGCCTGCCTAGAAACACATCATGCATGCTTCAGCTCACGGCCCATACCTATACTCCTGGGTCTTTGGCCATACTCTAGGGTCTCGTCAACCTGCCTAGAACTCTTAAAAGAAAGCCGACTCTTCAGAAGCCATTAGTTGTCTCTGTCTTTTCTGTTAAGGTTGGGGGTTCATGAAGCACCCCTTCCCACTACAGGCTGATAGTTGACTGGCTTGATGATGTGCAGGCCACTGCAGCTGCCATGGACATTATGAGAGGGGGCATGGTCTTGTTTTTAACCAGGTTTCTCTGTGTAACCTGTCTGACTTCTACACAGGTACTTGTATACTTTGGATTTCCCAGAGAGCCGAGTGATCAATCAGCCAGATCAAACCCTGGAAATTCTGATGAGTGAGCTTGACCCAGCAGTTATGGACCAGTTCTACATGAAAGACGGTGTTACTGCAAAGGATGTCACTCGTGAGAGTGGAATTCGTGACCTGATACCAGGTTCTGTCATTGATGCTACACTGTTCAATCCTTGTGGCTACTCGATGAATGGAATGAAATCGGATGTGAGTGGCTGTTAATGTTTAATATCTGTATCTTCTCCTTTCTGTTAAAAACGACTTTTGTTTAATAGTAACTTTCTGTTAATAACTTTTCTCTAAGGGAACATATTGGACTATTCACATCACTCCAGAACCAGAATTTTCTTATGTTAGCTTTGAAACAAACCTCAGTCAGACCTCCTATGACGACCTGATCAGCAAAGTTGTGGAAGTCTTCAAGCCAGGAAAATTTGTGACCACCTTGTTTGTGAATCAGGTACCCTGACTTGGGTTTGGTTGTCTTCTTTCTCTACCAGGCAAGCATTGCCCAGCCCAGCTAATGTGCTTGCTAGGCACAGTAGACTGAAAGGGAAGTGACAGGCTTTGCCACAGACATGTTGCAAGGTGACGGCACACCTCCTCACTAAGCTGTATGCCCCAGGGCCACTCCTGTGGCTGCTGGCAGAGAAACCTGTTTCTTTGGGTTTTTAGCAGTCTTGTTCTGTGTAGCACCTGGTTAGTGAGCTCTTATTCTGTTGATACTCCCTGTAGACAACCCTGCTTCCTGGCTCATACGAAACATAAATAAGTAAACAAAATGCAGAAAAAAAAAAAAATGAGATGAAATAAAATGCTATAGTTTGGGTTGGAGAGAGAGCTCGGCAGTTAAGGGCACTCGGCTGTACCAGCGCGCTTAGCCGGTGACTCACAGACACTGCAATAACAGAATTGCTTCCCCGTTTTCCCCAGTGGCATGTACACACAAATACTTTAAATATTAATCTTTAAATGCATAGTTTTAAGATAGTCACCTATTCATGGCATTACTGTTTTGTCTGAAAATATTCTAGTGGTCAGAAGTACTAATGCTTGTTTCAATTTTTCCCCAGAGTTCTAAATGTCGCACAGTGCTTTCTTCACCCCAGAAGATTGATGGTTTTAAACGTCTTGATTGCCAGAGTGCTATGTTCAACGATTACAATTTTGTTTTTACCAGTTTTGCTAAGAAACAGCAACAACAGCAGAGTTGATTAAGAAAAATGAAGAAGAAAAAACGCAAAAAGAGAAGACACACAGGAGGTGGTGGCTGCTTTCTAGATGTTGCTCCTGGGGGCCATGTTAACTGTGACCACCACCTTGTAGTTGCAGCAAGCCCTAGGTGTAATGATAGTGTAATCATTTTGAAGTGTATGCATTATTATATCAAGGAGTTAGATAACTTGCATGAATGCTCTCTTCTGTGTTTAGGTGTTCTGTGCCACTCTTGCTGTGGAACTGAAGTGCATGTAGAAAAGAACTTTGACTGTATGAATCTTTACGACACTTGTGAAAACGATTCAATTTGGTTTATGCACAGCGTAATATTTCTGCAGGCATCGTCCAAAATCCCCCACAGGCAAGGCTTCCGTCCCCATTAGGTGCGGCCTCAGCTGACATCTGCGACTGTTCTATTAAATTGCTGCCAGAGTTTTTACATCATTACCTCCACTTTCTAGAGCATACTCTCTACTAATGTTATTCAAAACCAATTTTTACTTCATACAGGTGTTTTATGCAATGGCAATTAAAGATTTTCTTCCACAAGTTGAGTCTTTGTAAGAAAATGATTCCAGTTGCTTGTTTTGTGTTTTGCTGTTTTAATAGTTGCTCCTGCATTTAGAGTCCTATGGTTTTTCCAGCACCCCAGATGAAGCAATACACTGTTACACTGTGGGCTTATATTATAATCGTACACCCCAGATGAGAGTTTGAAGATAGTTCCTTGCTTATTATTTTTTCCTAAGACATAAGAATGTGGCCTCCTTATTGGCATGAACTTTGTGGAAGATAAATGACAAAACTGAATGTATCAAATGAAAAGAACTCAGTCTCCAGGGGCAATGAGCAAGGAGAACCCATTAAAGAAAACTCCATGGAAATGATAGGCTGTGCAGTGCACTTTAATTAGCATTAACAGAGTGCCTACCATGTGTTCACTAACTTACTTAGTAGTGATAGGAATGTCCACTATCAAAGCAGAAATTTAATCCTAAGCATTCTGACCTCAGTAAGTGCCGCCATTGCCACCAGTTTTCACTAAAGGAGATTTTGATTCCATGATAAATCTGGTTTCCACCTGTCCTGATGTCGCTGGTCTCTGTGGTCCTCCTTTCACCATGGCGGTCAGATGATCAGATGAATGGCTGACCAGGGAGGACTCTCCGGGTTAGTTACTCAGCCAGATAGCGAATGTATGGATGGATGGAACGGCGCAAGACTCTAAATCTATTTAATGGCACTAGAAATAATGGGCTTTCAAGAGTCGGCATGTTAGTGGCATTTGCAAATACTGTGGGAAAAGAGCAAACTGGACTTAACTCCCTATTTATTGCCTTCCTGTTTTCTTGGTAGTTTCTGGACTGACGCAGTGATGTTTTGTTCCTTCCGTATTTATAACGAAACACTTTTTTAGCGTTTCTAAACATAGAATCTACTTGGTTTGAGATCAAGTGGTTGGAAGAACACTGTCTGGATTTTTACTTTATACACGTGTTGACTGAATGCTTCATTGGGGAAGCTTTCAGTCAGCTTTATCAGTCTGATTCTGTAATGAGCACAGCACCTATTTTGAATTGCTATTTGGAGGACCAGTGCTTAGTTAAGCTGGATTTTGTAACCCAGTAGATTTGGCTTGAGGTCTGATTTCCCCATCTTAATTTTATAAGAATCCTAATGTTGAGAATTGCATAGGTTTGTGTGGAACAAAGCCTAGAAACACTGTAGGTGGACTAGTGATCTAGTGTAATTACAAGCGGGGAAGTTTTGGTGCCATAATTTCTTTTTGTTGGTGTTGGACTTTTAATCAGCTGAAATGTATTTCTGTACCACAATGTAAGCTTCAATAAAAGTTTGCTTAATTGTCTAGTAACATTCAGAAAGCTTTCTGTTTGGTGTCTACTTAACCAAAACCCAGAGAATTTAAAACATTTGAAGGGAGAAGTGACAACCTTAAGCCATCAATAGGATTTCATATACAATGTTTTATTGAAGTTTGTTTGGCAAGCACTCTACCTCTGCTTGCTCTTGGTCATTTTTTAAATCAACTAGACAGTAAGCTGAACCTAGGCAAAAATACTAGGTTCTGATAGGCTTGTGTTAGACGAGTACTTTGTTAGTGTTCTGTTTAAGGAAGGGGGTGTGTGGCTCAGAATTACTCTAGGCTTGAAGCAGTCTGAGGCAAGAGGCTCTGAGCCTATAGCTCTGTGTGGGTGTGTGGGTGGGGGTGTGTGTGTACCACCACCTATAAGAATAGACATTCTAGTTTTATTCTCTGGTAAAAATATGTGTCTTGTGGTAATGGAAGAAGTGCTGCTGGCTCTGTATCCTGTCCCTTCTCCTTCAGAGATGGTATCATCTTGGAGTTCTGTACTTTTCCAGATTTCTATCAAAAGTGTCTGCTGGTCCCCCTGTGGTAAGTGGTCAGAAGCCCAAGCAATTGCTGTTAACTTGGACAAATTCCACAAAATGTGCGGGTGTCTGGTTCTGATGACAGCAAGGACTTTTATTGACCTGTATAGACCATTTCTAAGTGACCTTACATGAATATGTACACATGGATGGGAAGCAGTCTGGCCTCGCACCTGTGCCTTGAATGATGGAATGGTGACCCATTCTTTGCTAGTAAAGACCCTGGCTGCCAAGGCTGATGACCAAGTGAGAGGTCCACCTCTAACATGTATGCCCCTTACACAGTGTAGGTATGCAGTAAGTGCTGATCATAAGGCCGAGCCCAGTGTACAAAACTAAACGGCCTGTTGCCACTAGTTGTAGAAGTAGACACAATCACTGAAATGATGACAGATTGAGAGAAGGAAATAGTGAAAATTGAGACTTGAAAGGACTGGGTGCTGGGTGAGTTAGCTGGAAGTTTTGCATGGTTAACATGAAGTAGCAGTACTCTAAATGTGTTAGGAACATACTAAGAAACCAGCATGTGATAAAGCCCCTCAAAACATCAAGAGGGATGATCTCAGCAGACACAAGCACTGGTGCTCTTCCACAGGACCTAGGTTTGATTCTCAGCACCTCCAGCAGCTTGTAATTGTCCTAACTCCTGCTCCTGGAGATCAAAAGGGCAGTCTGGAGTATAGTAGTCTCTAATGCAGGAAAGGCCTTTGTGAAGTGTAACTTTGGTAACAAAGGATATAGTGAGCCTATAGCAACATACTAAAGGGAAAGCCAGATGTCCTCTAAATGGAATACAAGCGTGCTTGCTCTGCTTAGTCTGACCCCAAGGTGAGAGACCTGCCAAAAACTAGGTTTTAAGGCAACAGCGAGGTCTGAAGTTGAGACTAGCCTGGCTTACATAGCTCCGGGACTATATAAGGTGACCTTTAATCCTAGTGTTCAGGAGGCAGAGGCAGGCAGAGCAAAGTTCCAGGACAACCAAGGTTCCTTTTGTTTCTTCTCTAGACTGTGTTGGTCTCTTTTGGTGCTGGTATCAAATATATGTGTCCAGCTGCTACAAATTTTCCATTCACAATAGCTTAAAACACCACAACAAAACAAGTGCTAGAGAAATGGCTTCCCAGTTTAGAGCACAGGCTGCTCTTGCAAAGCAAGCCAGGTTCAGGCCCAGCACCTTGTATAGAGTATCATGGCTGTCTGGAGTGCTGCAGGCCTGTGGCACACACTCATATAGGTGGGCAGCATTCACACAGAATACATGTTTTTAATTGAAATAGAATTGCATTACCTCGTCTGTACAAGCTGATGCTGTCTTTTTCTTAGATTATTGTCATATATAGAAACTTAGACACAGTGTCAGTTTCTTTGCTTCTCATTGCAAACTGGGGCGGTGGGGGGGGGGGTACTGGAGAGAACTGATAGACTAGGCCCATGGCGGAGTGTGGTGATGCGCTCATTCCCCTTAGTCTCATCACTTGGGAAGTAGAGGTCTGTGGATCTTTGTGAGTTTGAGACTAGCTCCAGTACAGCTAAGGGTACATAGAGATTGTGTGTGTGTGTGTGTGTGTGTGTGTGTGTGTGTGTGTGTGTGTGTAAAGATTTAAGGGTTCTAGTACTGTGAAGAGACTATGACCATTGGCAACTCTTTAAAGATTTATGTGAGTGCACTGTTGCTGTCCTCAGACACAAGAGGGAATCAGATCCCATTACAGATGGTTGTGAGCCATCAAGTAGCTGGTAGGAATTGAACCCAGGACGTCTGGAAAGGCAGCCAGTGTTCTTAACTGCTGAGCAAACACTTCAGCTCCCAACTTGAAATTTTTATAAAGAAAAACATTTAACTGGAGATGGCTTACAGTTCGAGAAATTTTGTCCATTTTTTTAGAGACTTATTTATGTGTATGAGTACACTGTAGCTGTACAGATGGCTGTGAGCCATCATGTGTGTGGCTGCTGGGAATTGAACTCAGGACCTCTGCCGGCCCCTCTCCCTCCTGTGTAATTCACTGTAGCTGTCTTCAGTTCAGACACACCAGAAGAGGGCATCAGATCTCATTACAGATGGTTGTGAGCCACCATGTGGTTGCTGGGATCCAAACTCAGGACCTTCGGAAGAGCAGTCAGTGCTCTTACCCACTGAGCCATCTCACTAGCCCTTAACGATTTATTTATTATTATATGTGTGTGTAAGTAGCTGTCTTCAGACACACCAGAAGAGGGCGTCAGATCTGTTTACGGATGGTTGTGAGCCACCATGTGGTTGCTGGGATTTGAACTCAGGACCTTTGGAAAAGCAGTCAGTGCTCTTAAACACTGATCCAGCTCTCCAGTCCCAAGAGAGAGAAGAATTTTTTTTTTCGAGACAGGGTTTCTCTGTATAGTCCTGGAACTCACTCTGTAGACCAGGCTGGCCTTGAACTCAGAAATCTACCTGCCTCTGCCTCCCCAAGTGCTGGGATTAAAGGTATGCACCACCACCACCGGCAAATTTTGTCCATTATTATCAGGGCAAGAAACATTGTGACATTCAGGTAAACATTGTGCTGGAGAAGGAACCAAGAGTTCTACATCTTGATTTGCAGGCAGCAGAAGGAAACTGCCAGCCACACTGGGCTTAGTTTGTGCATAGGAAACCCTAGAGCCCATCTCCCACAGTGACTCACTTCCTCCAACAAGCCTACACCTAATAGTGCTACTCCCTGTGAGCTAAGCATTCAAACTTGTGAGTCTATGGGGTACATTCCTATTCAAACCACCACTGTAGGATAGGTCAAGATGGTAGGACTGGGCAGGGCCCTGGGTGGAGTTCACATTGTAGGCCAGGCTGCCTTCACACCACAGGTCTACTTGCCTCAGCTCTGCCTTTGGAGGGTTGGGACTAAAGATGAGCACCACGGCGCCTGTTTTAAACATTTCTAGATGCAAAGACTGAAAACATGGGGAGAGACAAGATGGAGGAAGGGCAGTCGTTTTCCTGACTTTTCTAGGTCAAACCACCCCGAAGAAGCAGGAACAAGTTCAAAAAACTTGAGTGCAGGTAGAGAAACTGCAATAGTATAACAATTCTAGATTTAGAAGTTTGCATTTGCAACAAAAAATGACATTAAAATGCGTGTGAATTTAAAAGTGTGATAACATCCACTTCCCAAAAGAGTAGTTTTGGTCCCTTAGACGCTCAGTCTTTCTTATTTAAAAAACTTGCTTGGGAGATGTGGCTCAGTTGACACCCTACAGGCCTACAAGGGTCCTGAGGTGATTCCCAGCACCAACGAGAAAGAAAAGAACAAAGGGGGAAAACCCCCCAAACCCCCGTGTTCCTGTGTTGGGGTAAAGGTCTTTGTAAGTTTTCCAGAACTGCGGCTGCTTTGCTGTCTAGCCTTTCTTGTGTCAGGAAGTTAGGCTCAGTGAGCCCCTCACCTAGTGACTAGGTGTTGTGTGGTCTCTAAGGAGACATCATCACCTGCTTCAAGCAAGACTTCTGTTGAGATCAGACTGTGCCTTACTCCAAGTTGCTCCATATTGAATAAACAGTGGCTTTCCGGGCTGTGCGTGGGCCTACAAGACCCCATTTTGATGTCGAGCACCTGCAGCCCCACCCTCCAGCAGAGATTGATAAATGAGGTTATTCCTGGGAGTATTCCTGGTCACCCTTTACGTTTACTGGGGTGAATTTAGGCTGTAGGGATACATGGGTGTACTAAAATCATAGTCGAGAAACCAGGCTGAGAACTTAGCGGTCACACCCGATGCTGGGAAGGGTGTAGTGTTCCCTCACCTGGCCCTAAGTGGTAGACCTAACACTGTCCTAGCACAGCCCCACACAACACAACCTAACCCAACACAACCTGTTTGGAGTGTGTCAGGGACTGAGGACTCCTCATTCATCTGTGTCCCTCACGGTTGCTGTGGCCTACTCAGCTGCCCGCCTATCCACCTGCTCCCCAGTCAGGGCATGGACAGGAATGGCTCTTTCCTACTCTGAACCTCATTCAGCTAATCAACCTGCCGCCGTGGCTTTGCTTTTTTTTTTTTTTTTGGTTTTTTGAGACAGGGTTTCTCTGTGTAGCCCTGACTGTCCTGGAGCTCACTCTGTAGACCAGGCTGGCCTCAAACTCAGAAATCCACCTGCCTCTGCTGGGATTAAAGGCGTGCGCCACCACTGCCCGGCATGGCTTTGCTCTTGAACCCAACTCTAGCAGTCCCAGCAAGGGTCCCTCCTGGCTCTAGCCTGGCTGACAGACAAAGCAGCTCCGCTGCAGGCTCTTTAACTTGTATTCAGTCTGTGAGTCACACATTTGCAGACATTTTATTGTGTGGTATGATGTGAGAGTTAATATCAGTAACCAAGATTGGCATAAAAGAACCTGTGTACAAGAAGTATAGGGATTAAAATGAAGCAGAGATTGAGGGAGCGGCCAACCAGTGACTGGCCCCACTTAAGACTCAACCCATGGGAGAAAGAGCCAACCAATAGGTGGCGCTTGGGAGTCTTATGGAAGAGTCCAGGGAAGGATTGAGGGAGCTGGAGGGGTCAAGGACACCCCAAGAAGACATACAGAGTCAACTAATTTGGGCCCATGGGAGCTCACAAAGAATGAACCACCAACCAAAGAGTGTGCCTGGGCTGGACCTAGGCCTCCTACACACATCTAACAGATGTGCAGCTTGGTCTTCATGCGGGCCCCTAACAATGAGAGCAGGGGCTGTCCCTGACTCTGTTGCCTACCTTTGGGGGCTGCCCTGTCTGGTCTCAGTGAAAGAGGATGTTATTAGTCCTGCTGCAACTTGATGTACCAGGCTGGGGTGGTGGTACCCATTGGGGAAGCCTCCCTTTTTCTGAGGAAAAGCAGATGAGAGAATGGGGGAGGGGTGTGAGGGTGGGATGTGGGGGACAGGAGGGAGGGGGGCTGTGATCGGGCTGTAAAGTGAATAAATAAATTAATGAGGA
>JADRCD010229700.1:6639-17557 GCA_019843815.1 Montemys delectorum | reverse complement strand
ATACACACGCAGGCAGGCTCCAGGCATGTGCAATGGCTGCATACACATGCAGGCAGGCTCCAGGCATGTGCAATGACTGCATACACACGCAGGCAGGCTCCAGGCATGTGCAATGACTGCATACACACGCAGGCAGGCACCAGGCATGTGCAATGGCTGCATACACACGCAGGCAGGCTCCAGGCATGTGCAATGGCTGCATACACATGCAGGCAGGCTCCAGGCATATGCAATGACTGCATACACCTGCAGGCAAAACACACATAGACATAATAATCAATTAACGAATTGATAATAAATGCAATCTAAGTGGAGACTGAACTAGCCAGCACTGGGAAGATTGAGAAGCACAGCAAGGACATCACAGTTGTTGGGCGAGCTCACAACGGCTGGAGGAGTTCATTAGCATGTTTGAAAGCAAGGTCACTGACTTGGTGGGAAGTTAATGGGAAATATCCAGTGCCCAGTGCTAGGACCTGAAGGACAGGCCGCCAGGAACTCCTGAGACCACCACTAACACCTGGCTAGAGATACTCAAAGGCAAGCTAGATGAGTACTTGCCTGGTAAGGAGCAGGCTGCCACGAGGACAATATGTGGCAGCTAGCTCCTAAAGAATGACAGTCCAGAAGATGAGCTAGTGACTGGATAGCGTCTTGATGACACATATTGTAGACAGGAAGTGCAAGAAATCACAATCAAGCGAAGGAGACCAGTCGACACATCCATGCAGAGTGAGGTGGACACTGTGGAATGTGGGGGACATTATGATGAAGGTGTCACACCTTGACACCTTGAAATGCCTCAACTCTAGAAAAATAAAGCCCAGAATGGCAGCATACTCCGTCAGGCCCCTCAAAAGGCAGGAATAGGCAGGTCTCTGTGAGTTCAAGCCCAACCTGATCTATATAGTGAGTTCCAGGCCATCCAGAACTATACAGTGAGAACTTGTTGCAAAGAAAGAAAGAAAGAAAGAAAGAAAGAGAGAGAGAGAAAGAGAGAAAGAGAGAGAGAGAGAGAGAGAGAGAGAGAGAGAGAGAGAGAGAGAGAGGGAGGAAGGAAGGAAGGAAGGAAGGAAGGAAGAAAATAGAGAAAGAAAAGGTCAAATTTTTCTTAAAATATATAATATAATACTTTAAAGATTTTTTTAAGTGTGTGTGTGTCTGCTTTGCTTCGGACTTTCTTTGTTCTGTAGGACTATAAAACTTCATGAAACTGCTGACGAATTGGAACATGGATTTGAAAGTATCCTGAATCTGTGTTTCCAGGCCACGGTCACTCAAAATTTAATTCCTGTGATGGTTTGTACATGCTTGGCCCAGGGTGTGGCACCACTAGAAGGTGTGGCCTTGTTAGAGTAAGTTGCCACTCTCGTCCTAGCTCCCTGGAAGTCAGTATTCTGCTAGCAGCCTTCAGATGAAGATGTTGACCTCTCAGCTCCTCCTGCACCATGCCTGCCTGGATGCTGCCATGCTCCTGCCTTGATGATAATGGACTGAACCTCTGAACCTATAAGTCAGCCCTTTATAAGAGTTGCTTTGGTCATAGCGTCTGTTCACAGCAGTAAAACCCTAACTAAGACAATTCCAAATATATTAAATATTAAATCCCTCCATCTCTCTCTCTCTGTCTCTCTCTCATATATTTTGGGAGGGAGGATTTTAGGTAGCCCATTTCACCACTCACATTGTGTTTGGGATCCCGTGGAGGAATTCGGACGTACAGTGTGGTGCAAGCTGTCCTGTCAGACTTAGTTGTACCAGAGAACAAGCGGCAAAGCCCCACAGCCTATGGGTGGAGGCTGGGAGCCAGCAAACCTGTTTCAACACAGTGTCTATTGTGAGGACAGAAACTGCCTAGGGCACTCTGGGAAACCTTATCTGGAGATTTTTGATATGCATTCTTTCCCACATTTGCCACTGGCCAAAACGTTTGAGTTATTTTCTTAAAGCATTATTTGCTTCTTCCCCCCACCACCGTATAACCATGCACACACATACTTTTCCTTCAAATGTCAATTTTGGGACAGATTACACCGTAGGGAAATCGCATTAGTGCATAAAATTTAAAAGTATGTGAGACTCTTTGTTCCCAGGCTTCTGCTTGTCACTTTATGCTCATTAAATTTTCCTATTGACTCATGAAGAGTGTACATATAATACTCAATAACTGAACACGTACACCTGTAATTGTATGAAGGATATATAGTGCTCTACCTGTGCTTTTTCTCTTGGCTGTGTCCCACTTTGTCACTTCTCATGAGTCCTCAGAGAGTCTGCATTAATACATGCAAAGGGGTGTGTGTGTGTGTGCGTGTGTGTGCATGTGCATTCTATGTTTTATTACACAGCATGCAAAGTTATACCTCAGTTTAAAAAGAAAACTGCAAAGATTAAATAATTAACAGGTTCGAGTTTTAAATTTAGGTAAGTTTGCTGGTCTTGGGGGCTCACGACTCAAACCACAGTAGCTTGAAGGCTGAGGAAGGAGGACCCTGAGTTTTGGTTGTTTAGTTTACTGTTTTTGAAGACATAAATATGTTCTCCTGTATCCTGTATCACAGAAAACACAAGTCTCAGTTTTTCTGTGTAGACCAGGCTCGCCTCGAACTCAGAAATCCGCCTGCCTCTGCCTCCCAAGTGCTGGGATTAAAGGCGTGCGCCATCCACCAGCCACCTCACATCTCTCACCTCTAAGGAAATAGTTATCTTACTCTGGAGCCAAACATGAGTGGAATGCAGATTTGGGTTGCCCCCCAAAACAAACAAAACTGTTTCTAGTTGTGGTGTGGCTCATCTTTTAACACACACCTTTAATCCCTCTGGCTGGATTACAGACACATGTTTAATCTCAAACAAAAAAGGTAAAATTAGTTCATAGAAAGAAGCATCCATGTTTGAAAATGATGCCCAACTGAGGGGCAGACAAAGTGACGATGAATCAGAACTCTGAGTTCAAGGCCAGTCTGGTCTACAGAGCAAGTTCCAGGACAGAGAAACCCTGTCTTTAAAAACAACAAAACAAAACAATAAATAAACAAATCCCCCAACCCAAGAACAAAATAAATAAAAAAACTTGTTTCTCTCTTTTGCTTTCTTCCTTCCCTTCATTTTTCCCCCAAACCCCTTCATCCCTTACATTTTATCCTCTTCCAAATTCACTAGTTTTCAAGAATTCACTAGTTTTCAAGAAAGGTGAAAAGATAAAGTACTCTACCAGAAGGCTTTTCTTGGGATGAGCTGAGAGAGGCTGCAGGCTCTCCTACCAAAGTCAGAACCTGTTATTCCATAGCACTGCCCTTCCAGAAACAAACATTTGAATGAATCTGGTAATCGATGAGCTGGAATCCTTACAAGCGAGCTCTCCTTTCCTGTTGATCGTGTGACCATCATCGAATATTAATTTAGTATCTTCATTGTGAAGTACCAGGCTTACAAGGTGCAAGCCACAGTAAGTGCTTCTTTGCTGAGCTGGACTCAAAGATTAACATGGCAATATAGGCCATCCTCACTGCGCTGAGCCACCAGGGTGCTGCAGTTCACAAGGGTAGGCCAGCATTAAAGTCTGTAAACAGCCCATTAGTGATTCCTAGAGGGGGGTGAACCTGATACATGGGTTACCAATTTAATTAGCATAAAGGAACATAAATATTTAGTGTGAAATGGCATTGAAAAATTGGTTTCACAACTACCTTCTAGTACTCACTCCATCTGATGATACTTATTATCTATCTGCAAGACATTTCGCATAGTAAGACACTTGAACAAGGCTATATCCCTCCAGGAGTGTAATATAGTGGTGACTGGTCCCATAAGGACAAGGGCCCAAGGAAGGAGGGAACCCAGACAGGAACCAGGACTTCCTGACATCTATGCTGGGCTATCTCGAGAACACAGTGAGCTCTTTTTACAGCGAGTGCTCGCAGACTGCTGTAATTGTGGGTGCTGTGGCGATGACAGACTGCCTCCTATTTCATTGCGGACGGAGTGAAGGACGCTGCCGCTCAGTCTCTGTCCTTGTCCTATACTCCTCACCGTAGTCAGTTGTCTCAACCACAAGATCCTTTTGTTCCTGAAAAGGAACAAGGCTGCTAGCAATTCAGGGCGTTGCTGTTATGCAGCCCAGTATTCCTTTTTTTGAAACAGCAAAGCAGCTGAAGGGCTTGCTCATTATATGTCAGGTACAGCTCAGTGGTGAGCGGCCTAGCACATAGTGGGGTGGGAAAAAGGCCCCGAGCACTTTTCCTTCGGCTTCTGTATTGAGAGTGATCCCTGTAGTCATGCTTTATATTCTGCTTTTTGTTTATAGACACACCTCTAGTGTTCTTCTTCACAACCAATCCAGAATATGACCTTGGAAACAAAAAGTCAGCCCTGTTCTGTGAACTCTGCTGCCAATCCTAGCAATGCAAGGCCATGCTTACAGTGGACCTTTTTATCTCTCCAGGAGACTGTCAACCCTGTTAAACACAACAATCACAAGAAAATTTAAATTACTTTCTTTCTTAGTGTGATTTCACACACACATACACACACACACACACACACACACACACACACACACTGACGAAGGGTCTCACTTTTACTCACGATGGCCTGAGGCTCACTGTGTAGCCCAAACTGCCTTGGAATTTCTTGTGATCTTCCTGGTTAAGCCTTACAGGGGCTACAGATACATAAAGTATCAGTTAAAAGTTCATTGAATGTGTGTGTGTATTTCTGTGTGTGAATGGTATATGTGCTGTGTGTATGTGTGTGTGTGTATATCTGTGTGTGAATGGTATATGTGCTGTGTGTGTGTATGTGTGTGTGTATGTTGTGTGTTTCTGTGTGTGAATGGTGTATGTGCTGTATGTGCTGTGTGTGTGTATGTGTGTGTGTGTGTGTATGTTGTGTGTTTCTGTGTGTGAATGGTGTATGTGCTGTATGTGCTGTGTGTGTGTATGTGTTGTTCATGCGGTGGTAGTCAGAAGACAGCTGTCAGAGGTCATTTTTCTTCTTCTACCTTGAAGGATTCGGGATTCTGGGATTGAACTTAGACAGCTCGATTTACTGAGACAACTTGCTGACCCTAAAACAACTCCTCTTCCCCCTCTCCTCTGTCTCCTCCTTCCACTTCTCCCTCTTCCTCTTTTTCTTCACCTCCCCCAAGATTTATTTATTTTATTTATATGAGTACACTGTAGCTGTCTTCAGACACACCAGAAGAGGACATCGGATCTCATTACAGATGGTTGTGAGCCACCATGTGGTTGCTGGGATTTGAACTCAGGACCTTTGGAAGAGCAGTCAGTGCTCTTAACCGCTGAGCCATCTCTCCAGCCCCTTCTTCTTCTTTTTTGAGACAGGTTCTTACTATGTAGCCCTGGCTTTCCTGGAACTCACTATGTAGACCAGGTTTCTAACTCACAGAAATCTGTTTGGTTCTGCCTTCTGAGTGCAGGGGTTAAAAACATGTGCCATTTCACTTGGTAAAGCTTCAACTTTAAGTGAAACTGAGAGGTCCAAAAACCTTGGGAATAAAAATTTCAGTTCCCCAGGAAACATGCTGGGCTCCTCAGAGGCAGCCACTGACAATGGCCTTTAGTCAGTGATGGCAACCAACTTAGGGATGTCAAATCTGGAGCTGAGTCTGCTCCTAGGTCACCTGGCTGGAGGAGATAACAAGGCCAGAACAGAACTGGTTTCTGAAACTCTTCAAGGTCTCACCAAATATAGATAAACCAACATAGCAACCAACCAAAATTATGCTGAAGTTGCTGCTTTGCCTCTACCAATCATGTTACAGGTTACCTAAACCTTCTGGGAACTCCCCCTAACTCCGCATAAAAGGAGCCTTCGAGTCCCTCAAGTCATTGCCATTTTGATGAACGGTTGATCTCTGCATGCTGGTAATCTCTGCAGAGTAAATGTTCTTTGTCTTTGCATAACATTTGAGTGTGGGGTTGGTCTTCCTTTGGCGACTCTTGGACCCTAACAAATATGATTGTATTTGGTATATACTATAATTGTAAATAGAAATATAAATGGAGTTTTGGTAATATTTATTTTTATTTTGTGTGTATGGGTGTTTTGCCTATGTGTATGTCCTGTGGTGTGCAGGATGTTGGGGGTACCCATGTTAGTTAGAGTGTGGTTCTGTGCTCTGTTTGTGGCATTGTTTCATGGAATATAGACCTTATGAGAAACAGACAAGAAAAAAATAAAAACCAAACCAAGCAAAGTGTGTTACTAGTTAGGTGAAGTCCCCTCCTAGTTAGTTAGCCTTCCCTTCCTAAAGTTATCAGGGGCTTACAGAAAGCCACCGCAGTGCCTGTTTGTTCCTGAGCTACAGTAGTGTCCACGTAGAAAAGTCCCTGATGTGGCTGGTTGGTGGTGGCACATGACTTTAGTCCCAGCACTCTACAGTTAGAGGCAGACAGATCTCTAGGAGTTCAAGGCTGACTTGGTCCACACAACAAGTTCTAGGACAGCCAGGACTGCATTTTCAGAATGGGAAGCTCAGGATGGGGTTGTTTGGGGTTGTTACCTAGGTGTGTGCGAAGATATGCCTTCTTCAACATGGCAAAGAGGTGTGCTCTGAAGAGTTATGTTCAGAGACAGGCTCAAGACATTGATTGTTGCTATAAAACTTTCGTACATAGAAATGGGCTTGGTTTACCCCATTTCAGCCAGTCATCTTACTGTCTGGTCCCATCACACTGCTCTATGACAGAAAAGAACTTCCGACCCAGGTGCTGCACTCTCAGAGCGAGCAGTGGGAACTCAGCGTGCTTTACGATGTACAGCACTGTCCCTGGCTGTCTTCCTACACTCGCTGTTCAGAGCTCATGACTAGGGCATCTTTATTTTTCTTTTTTTTAAAAAGATTTATTTATTTCATGTATATGAGTATACAATGGTAGCTATGCAGATGATTGTGAGCCATCATGTGGCTGCTGGGAATTGAACTCAGGACCTCTGCTTGCTCTGGTCCCGCTCACTCTGGCCCAATGATTTATTTATTATTACATGTAAGTACAATGAAAGTTATCTTTAGACACACCAGAAGAGGGCGTCAGATTTCATTATGGATGGTTGTGAGCCACCATGTGGTTGCTGGGATTTGAACTCAGGACCTTCAGAAGAGCAGTCAGTGCTCTTAACTGCTGAGCCATCTCTCCCTCCCCTTATGGACAGCTTTAATACAACAGCATCCGTGTTGATCACCCGTGTTCCCTTATAGATTCCAGCAAGGCTTATGGGTTTCTCTAAATATTTATCTTAGTTATGTGTGTGAATGTTTGCATTCACTAGAGCACCCTCTCAACCCTTCGATAAGCATCTACTGATTATCTTAACTTTCATTGTACTTACATGTAATAATAAATAAATCATTGGGCCAGAGTGAGCGGGACCAGAGCAAGCAGAGGTCCTGAGGGCGTCAGATCTCATTATGGGTAGTTGTGAGCCACCATGTGGTTACTGGGATTTGAACTCAGGACCTTCGGAAGAGCAGACAGTGCTCTTACCCACTGAGCCATCTCTCCAGCACCATATCTTAATATTCTTGCAGCTAGATGTATCTACCACTGTTCAGGTCAGAAGCTATTACAATTGGAGAAGGATGCTATCAGCAGTGATTACTATCTGTCTGGGTGGGTTTGCTGGAAAGACCGATACTAGACTCCAGTTACCCAGCACAGACTGCTTTCCACTTGGGAGTTAGGGCTGGCTGGGCATGGTGCTTTACACTTGTAAGCCCAGCACTTAGGTAGAGGCAGGAGGATCCGAAGGACAAAACTTATTTTGGATTCATGGCTAGTTCCAGGATGGCCTGGGGTGCAGGAGACCCTGCTTCCACTGTGTAACCAGCACTGCATGGGCATCTGGGCTGACCCCTAAAGTTCCTTTTTACAAATATGGAAATAGAACTGCTAGCCTTAGTTCACCAAACGATACATGATAAGACAATCTAATTTAAGAGTTATTGTAGGCTTAGATTCTTTCAAAACCTACTTTTAATAATGGTACTTAAATGCTTTAACCTCCCAAAGAAACCAGAAAGTTCCACTTCAAGTTATCATATCCACCAGGTGGTAGCACACCCGTTTAATCTCAGTACTTGGGAGGCAGAGGCAGGAAGATCTCCTCTGAGGCCAGCCTGGTTTACAAAGCAGGTTCCAGGACAGCCAAGGTTACACAAGAGACTCCATCTCAAAAACCTGAAAAACAAAGAAAGAAAGAGGTGGGGGGAGGGAGGAAGGGAGGGAGGGAGAGAGAGAGAGAGAGAGAGAGAGAGAGAGAGAGAGAGAGAGAGAGAAGGAAAGAAAGAAAGAAAGAAAGAAAGAAAGAAAGAAAGAAAGAAAGAAAGAAAGAAGGAAGGAAGGAAGGAAGGAAGGAAGGAAGGAAGGAAGGAAAGAAAGAAAGAAAGAAAGAAAGAAAGAAACAGTTATACTCAATCCAGTTTGAGATCACACCTGAACACTGTCCTAAATTGTCCAGGTGCGCCAGCTTCAAGGACACTAACTGGTTTCAAGTGGTCAGTTGCTAAAGTCCATCTCACTGTCAAGAATTGAGAGTTCCAGGCCGGACAGTGGTGGCACATGCTTTTAATCCCAGCACTTGGGAGGCAGAGGCAGGCGGATTTCTGAGTTCAAGGCCAGCCTGATCTACAGAGTGAGTTCCAGGACAGCTGGGGCTATACAGAGAAACCCTGTCTCGAAAACAAACAAACAAACAAACAAACAAAAGAATTGTGAGTTCTACCTCTCTGGCTTTCTCTTGGGATGTTTTCATCTTCAAGAGACTAGTAAACCTCCTGGAGATGAGGATAGAGAGAAAAGGCCTTGGCGCTAATACCAGCTCTACAGAGACTTCTGACATTCTGACAGGAGACTTAGCCAAAGGACCATGCAACAGTAGGCTTTGTGTTTTGTTCTCCTTTGTGGCTATCCAAACACTCTCTGGAAAGTGAGGCGTCACACTCATTTGAATCCCTGCCCTTTTTATGTGAGTGTTAATTATGGGGAAGCTGTGGGAAGGGGCTGAGTGTGAGCAGGGATCCTCTGGCTCAGCAGGCGATGACTGCAGCTCTGTAGTTTCTCTTCGTGAGGCAGCATCCTGTCTGAGCCCTCTGCCTCTCTGAAGCAGGAGGGAGGCACAGAGACTACTGGTTGAATTTTCTTCTACAAATCAGGCTTTATGGAGGATTGTTTTGTTTTGTTGGAAAATGGAAAGCTGACAAAGGCAAAGAGATACAGCACTTGCCCAGCAAGGCTGTGTGTTCGTCTCATCACACAGACATTCACACACACACACACACACACACACACACACACACACTCACACACACATGTACACAAACGCACACTTCAGATATTGGGTCTCTGGCCTGAAGAATTTCTGCTCTTAGTGTAGAGGATAAACACAATACACATTATTTTAATAATTCATAACACTTATTAATATGTTCCAGTAAGAGTCAGCTTTACTTCTCTAGGGAAGAAGTAAGGTAAACTTGAAAAGGGATCATAAATGAGTCACCCAACCATCAGTGGGGGCTGCGACACGACAGGTACCACCACTCAGTCTAACTCTTTACAATGTCATCTCACAAAAATAAAATAGTTAATAAATAAGCAAATAAATAAGTCTTTAAACAGGATTCTAGGGGCTGGAGAGATTGTAAATGTAATTCTATGCCCCTTTTGCTCCCAAATAACTGCAGGGCGTTTCTATGCTCTGCTCCAGCCTGTCCTGGCTCCTGAATAAATGACACAGAGACCTGGTATTTTTATTGACAAGCTGAGAGCCTGTGTCGGGCAGGTTCTGAGCTCCCCCAACCTCTACGGTTGCGTCCTTCCCATGGTGTGGCCCTTTACCTGCATCTGAGTCTTGCCCTGGCTCGTTCTGGTCCCTGTGTGCCCTCATGGTGACTCCTCCTGTTCTTTCCATGTCATTTCTCCACCTTCTCCTCCTTGTGGTCCTTCTCTGCTTTATTAGCCAATCCAGGGTGATGTCAAGCAATCTTTATATAACACTGAGACTGGATATGCTCCATCGTATCATGGTTCTGGCTATGACCAGATGTCTGGGCATAGAAATCAGCATCTGAATGCACAAAGCACAAACCATCCCCCAATGAGAGATGACTCAGTGGTTAAGAGCATGTGTTGCTCTTGCAGAGGACCTGGGTTTAATTCCCAGCACCCACAAGGCCGTTTACAGCCATCCATAACTTCAGTTCCAGGGTGCGCAGACATACATACACATAAGCAAAATACAAAAACAAATACAATAAATATCAAAATATTTCTCTGAGCTATGCAGATTCCACACCTCAGTAATTGAGACAACTATCCATTCATCGACTCAGTAACACACAGGAAACACAGGACTGTACACAAGACACGGAGAACTGATTCAAGGCATGTAAGATGATGACGAGAAAAACGCTCACCCATGAACTCACAAATATAAGGCCGAATACAAGGCACGTGGCTTAAAGTCGTGGCTCAGGGAGTGAGGACTAGATCGAGTCAGCTAGCAGCACAAGGCTCCTGGAGCAAGAGTGGTAATGAGCGGGAAGGTGAGGCGGCAGATGGCAGAAACACTGGGAGAGTCTGTCATCAGGAGAACAAGGCAGGTGCTGACTGACGCTGGTTAGAGAAAGGCTGGGTGTCGGGGGAACAGGAAGGGTGTAAACTTTGACAAGATATTTGAGGTTCTGATACCAGTGAACTTGCCATCAATATTTAAAACTTCTCTTACAGTCTAAGGTACAACAGTTGCCGCCTTCTTCTTCTTCTTCCTCTTCTTCTTCTTCTTCCTCTTCTTCTTCCTCTTCTTCTTCCTCTTCTTCTTCTTCTTCTTCTTCTTCCTCTTCTTCTTCCTCTTCCTCTTCCTCTTCCTCTTCCTCTCCCTCCTCCTCCTCCTCCTC
>JADRCD010229699.1:0-10912 GCA_019843815.1 Montemys delectorum | reverse complement strand
AAGAAGAAGAAGAAGAAGAAGAAGAAGAAGAAGAAGAAGAAATCTTGCCTGGTTTCAGGAGATAGCCGGTTCAGGCCCTGTATCCCCCATAGCTAGGAGACTGATTTTAAGAAGGAAAGTTCTTAAAGCCACTGTTATTTACCCAGTATTAAAGGAAAGCAGATAACATCTTAGTACCTCTCTATCCCAGGTTCTACACTGACTTTACCCAGACCAAGGATGGATTAATTATGTGCACATGTATTTCAGCCATTGAACTGTGAGTTACAGTCACTTTTCCATCAGTTGCCTGTATCCGACTATGAATTCCTTGAAGGCAGAACTGTTATTTTTATCGTCTTTATTCGCAGAGCCTGAGTATGTAACCAAAGTTGATACCTAGTACTATCTATTATATAAATGAATAATCATTGAACTAATTTTTTTCCTGCACTTCCAGATTTCTAGAGCCCAGTGGATCATTTTCTGTTCATTATAGCAAAATGTTCACTGGAGGAAGGAATGAAGAAGGTCCTGGAAGATCTGGGTTCCAATCCTACTAAACATACTATCTTGGTCCTTGGACAAAGCATACATATTTTTAGTAATTTATTGATTCTTCTTTGGGGAGGCACATATGCCACAGTGCATAGGTGTAGGCCAGAGGACAACTTTCCCAAGTCAGTTCTCTTTGTAGTGTGTGGGTCTTGAGGACCAACGAGTCAAAAGAATGGCATATGAAATTTCATACATGTGAAGTACCTACGTCAGTCCCATGCAGGCTCTTTGGTTGGCAGCTCAGTCTCTGTCTGCCCCGATGGGCCCAGGTTAGTTCTGTGGGTGGCCCTTACAATCCTTCTTCCCCATCTTCCGCAGGATTCCCCAAGCTCTGACTAACGTTTAGCTGTGGGTCTCTGCATCTGTTTCCATCAGTTGCAGGTAAAGCTGAAGTGGAGATTTCTGGTTTCTTTGGAAACTCAGTTATGTCATATGATGTTTTGCTGGGGCAAATAGGTGAAAGGATGGTGGGCTGAAGCCGACACAGGTGAGAAGATGTTTTGCTGAGGCAGACATGTGAGAAGGACACGTGATGTTTAGAAAGACTATAAATATGATCCCACAGACAGTGGAAGGCAGCTCTGGCATTGGTTCACCTTGTAGTGTGTCACTGATCTTTGCTTGCCATGACCTTGTAGAAAGTAGTCGACCTTGTAGAAAATAACTCACCAAAGAACTTCTTGTGATATTCCAGAGGCTTCTTGACATTTCTTCAGACTTGGGCTGAATGGCAAAGCCTCTTGGTTTCTTCTGAGTCAAGCGGCCATTGCTAATTCATGAGTGGTATCTGCTGAGTGGACTGGACTGCGGCTGCTGATTCGTGTTGGTGCTGCTTTTCTAGAAGATTGGAATCGCCCAAAGAACTATTTCCGAACAGGTCCACAACCCCCGTTTCCTATTAACCTTTCTTTTCCACTACTTCTGGTGGCTGGTGGGCTAGAAGGGGGGTTGAAGCATTTAAGGACCCTTATTAAAGTGGGTTTTGAAAAATCTAAGCCTCCATGAGTCCTCTCTGATGACAATTGGGCTAGATACTAATCTATGAGTGTGGCAGAATATCACCAGGAATCACTTCATTGACTTTTTTTCCCCATTCGTTTTCAGTTCTATTGTGAGTCTCTGGGCTATCAGAGGAGGAGCGGATGGGGTGGAGGGGACATTGGGAGAAAGAGACTGGGAGGGCGTAGGGGAAACTTTGGTTGGGATGTAAAATAAATGAAATTAAAATTTTAAAAAATCAGTCAGTGATTAAACATACCTTTAATAAATAAACATGAACTTGTCTCAGGGTTTCATTGCTATGAAGAGACATGACAACGGCAACCCTTATAAAGGAAAATATTTAACTGGGGCTGGTTTACAGTTCAAAAGTTTAGTCCATTCTACACAAATGAAAGTTCCCTAGGAAATCAGCCATTTTCATGTAGCATTAAGAGAAACTTGCAAAAAAAAAAATTAGAAAGTAAAGAACCAGGATCAAAGGTGCCAGGTTCCAACTCTGGCCTTGCGTTAACCAGCTCTTTAATTCTGGAAAGTCACTTGTTTCTAAGTAGATTTTTTATTTAATCTGTAAAATAAACATAGGAACATCCTCCATCCAAGACTTTACCCACCCTCATCTTAAAAACCACAGTATTTTTATGGAAACTTAATGGAGTCTCACATAAGGTTTTATTAGCAGAGTACGTTTCTAATGTTACTGCTAATTCTTCAAAAGCAGAACATTTATTTGACTCATCTATAACCGTATTTGACACATGGCAAGGATCTATAAATAACTGCCAAAAGAATGGAGAGCAAAGAAGGTTAAAATGTTCCTTTGTGAACTGAACTGAACTTCAAATAGTCATGCTCCAAATTATTTTAAATAGTCACTGTAAGTGTCGCTTCACTTTAGATAGCAGACATTGCAATTAGCAGTGTGTCTGCACAGCCAGAACCATTGCCATTTAGTCTGGGTTTTTATTCACCATAATGAATATGAATGCGTTTTGACTAAATGAATGATTCTGCGAGAGAGCGGTGCTGAATACAATGTGCTCACGCTATTGCCACGCTTCTGACCCAGGCAGAAGACGAGTGCTTCCATCCCCAGAGCACCAACCTTTGAATGGCAACCCCCACCCCACCCCCAAGGCAACACAATGGAGAAAGAAGTGCTATGCAGATTGGCGTCCCAAGCCAAACATCCACTGATCAGTGCACGCCTTTAATCCCGTCACTTGGGAGACAGAGGCAGGTGGATCTCGGAGTTCAAGACCAGCCTGGTCTAAAGAGCTAGCTCCAGAATGGCCAGGGCTACACAGAGAGACCCTGTCTTTAAGTCTGGATCTCCTTTGGAACTCTAGAATAATTCCCTCCTCTCATTCCACCATCTAGCGTGTGTGTGTGTGTGTGTGTGTGTGTGTGTGTGTGTGTGTGTCCACATACACATATACATAATATATGCATGTAATTCCAATTCGCACACATATATACATAATATATGCATATAATTCCAATTCAATCATTTCCTTTGAAAATACCATAACTTTCATGGCTGAATAAAACTCTGGTGTGTAGACTTCACCTTTTCTTTATTCACTGCTTCTGCTTTTTAGATCATTGTAAATTGTGCAGCAATAAACAGAAATAAAACCATATCTCTGTAGAATTAGATGTTGGTCCTGGGAGTGGGATAGCTGGTTCCTCTGGAAGCTGTATTTCTGGTTGAGACCCCTGCATCCTGATGCCCACAGCAGCTGCCCCAGTTTACTATAGTCTGCATCCTCACCTGCATTAATTTTTTTGAGTTAAGCTATCCTGTCCGGAGTGAGCACAAGTCTCACTTTTTTTGGTTTGGTTTGGTTTTTGGTTTTTTGTTTTTTGTTTTTTTTTGAGACAAGATTTCTCTGTGTAGCCCTGGCTATCCTGGAACTCACTCTGTAGACCAGGCTGGCCTCATATTCAGAAATCTGCCTGTCTCTGCCTCCCAAGTGCCGGGATTAAAGGCGTGCGCCCGGCGCCAAGCCTCACTTTTACCTTGCATTTTCCCTTTCAGTGTTTATTACCAGTTTGCTTCTCCTTTTGAGAACAGCTGTTCAATTCATTAGTCCATTTACAGACCAGATTTGACTGTTTTTGTTTTTACCTATTTGCCATCAATATTTAGTGCCAACACAAGAATGTTGGATATATTAACTCCTTTTCCACGATAAGATCTCACTATGTAGCTGTCTGTCTTGGAGCTCTGTAGACCCGGCTGGCCTTGAACTCTGCCACCTATGCCTTCCAAGTGGTGGGACTAAAGGCATGTGTCACTATGCCTGGCTTAATTTAATTCTTACCAAGCAATTTTCTAATTATATGTTTGCCCCCATTTTACAGATGGAAAACAATGTATCTAGAATGTAGAGATCTCATTCAAGATCTAAACCTAAGCTCTTTAGGTTTAGAGCCATGCTCTCTTATGGTCTTAATTGGCCTAGAACACTTTTCTAACCACATGGATGTTCATTATATAAATCAGCATTGCAATGCATAATGTGATTTGCCTTCACCCTGGTCAGAATGGCTAGAGTCAAGAACATTAATGCAGGTGAGGTTGTAAACTGCTGTGCCAGTAAACTGGGGCAGCTGCTGTGGGCAGCAGGATGCTGGTGTCTCAAACAGAAAGAAATACAGCTACCGGAGGAGTCAAACTATACATTTCTAGGTCCAAAGTCAAACTAGGACTTTTAAGTTCTTCCACAGAGATCCTTGTTCATTTTTGCTTACTGCTGCACACTTCACAATGACACTTTAAAAAGTGGAACCAGCGAATAAAGGAAATGTGATACACACACACACTGGATATTCAGCCACAAAAGAAACTCAATAAACTTAGGGAATTATGATCACATCCTACCTGTGGCTTGGTTTACAGTGAGATCAGCTAAGATCAGATCTGAGATTCTTAGGCTGAGTGAATGGAGGGAAATAACAATAACAAAGATGTAATACAACCAGGTGTAAGAGGATGTAGTGACAATGTGGGATTCTTTAAGATACAGAAACCGTCTAAGCATGTGCTTGTGTTTTAACCCCAGGTGTAAAGATATGGGGCTGCTTCTGACTGACTCCAGCAGCTGACTATGATTTGCCTCACGTTGAGGCACAGTTTTGTCAGCTGCAGAGAGTTTATGAGATTGTGGGACATTTGGCATTCTGGGATCTTTTCAGGTGTAGAAATGCTAGGGCTCCAAAGGCAGGGTTGGTTGTGGTTCATTAGTAGTAGTACTCAAAGAAGAAAGTCTAAGTTACCATCTAATTAGGGAATTCGATTCTGGAATCTCACATACTCTCTCTCCTTCCTCTATCCTTCCTCTCCTATCTAGTGATGAGAGTGAAACTAGGGGGATGAAAGGTGGGAAAAAGAACCCACAAAGTAGCAAAGACCAACTACAAGAGGACTTAAATGTGAGAGAAATTATTTAGAAGTCACTAAGAGAAATGTTTAAGAACAATAGAAATGGGTTTGAAATTAAGAGCCCTTGCTGGTCTCCCAGAAGGTCTGGGTTCAGTTCCCAGTACCTTACATTTGTAATCTCATTCCTAGAGCAGCCAACATCTTCTTTTGGCCTCTGACAGCATCAAGCACACACAGAAACTTGGTAGAACTGAAGAACTGCCAAAAAAAAAAAAAAAAAAAAAAATACACATCCAGAAGGTCAAACTGACTGGCAGGAGATCTGCCAGAGTTAAGTGTTGAGCCCCATTTATTTTGCAGAAATCATCTGCTGGTGCTGAGCACTCTGGGAAGAAAAAAAAACAAACATCTAAAACACAGTGAAAAGGGCATGTTATTTTAGTCAGAAAAATTCATTTAAATCCTAGTTCTGCCTGTCTTTTATCAGCAAGCCATTTAATCTTTAAACCACTCAGCTCATCTATAAAACTAAGTCCAAACACCACATCTGAAGTGTTGTCATAAAAATTAAGTCGTGGCAGAGTAAATAAATTGATTAACGATGAAAAACCATCACCATGATACAAAGTCAGCTAAGCAATTATTGTCACTGAGGAGAGGGTGGAGAGGAAAGATGGACATGGATATTTCCTCTCATCTTGAAATTTGCCATAAAACACAAGGATGATAGATTTGTCCCCTTAAGAGGGAGACAGAATTGTCCACCAAAGTCATGTGTTCAACTCTAGTGATGGGGAAGCTTACTTAGCTGCCAATTCTGTTTAGACTGGGAAAAGTAATAGTATTATGTTTAAAGAAAAAACAAAAGCCAAATATGGAGACATATACTTAGAATCCCAGTGCAAAGACAGGCGGATCCTTAGGGCTTGCTGACCAGTCAACCTAGCCAATCTGGCCAGCTCAAAAAAAAAAAAAAAAAAAAAAAAAAAAAAAAGTGGATAGTGCTTGGGGATGATCGCCAAGTCTGATAAACACCTGCACACGCACGCACGTACACACACAAGCACACAGTCTTGCCACGGACCGGGGTTTCTTGCGGGGACCCCGGTCTCCGCGGGACGATGAGTTCTGGCCAAGTGTGCACGGGATTCGGCTGTGACAAACAGACTCACACAAGTAGTGTAGGATCTGAATGTATTTCTTAAAAATGACATGAGACTCTTACAATCATTGCAAAAGTGAAATTAAAAATCTGGCAGCTCAGCAGTTGAGGTACATCTGAGGCCATCTAAAATACACTGGTGCAGCACCCCCGGAATTTCTCGAGGGCCGCATGGGCCCGGCCGGAGTCCTGCGGGGCTCCAGGTTGAGCCAGCCAGGACGGAGGCTCGAATCCCGAATGCTTACTCTAGAATGCTGAATGCTCAACTGCTCAATCTCTTGAATCTCAACTGGTACTGCACCCCCCCGGGCCCAAGCATTCTGGGCCCGGGGGGGGGGGGGGGGGGCTGCAGACTGCATGAATCTAAGTCTTAGTCCACCTAAGTTGTAGTTCTAGTCAGAGTGCGAGCGAGTCCGAATGCTCAATGCAGACTGCTGTCACACACACACACATACACACACACACACACACACACACACTCAGCTCAAGGTCCCGCCCATCCTAGGTAAAACGCCCGCTATGCTAATCTTCTGGGCTAGTAGACACAAGTCTCTTGCTAATTCCTAGGAGTGGTTCAGCTGCAGTACTTGACTGAGAAGGAGGATTCTACTTGACCTTGCCCTGAGATAAGTCTCCCATTCTGTAAGCTTCAATGCTGTATTCCCTTCCTTATTTCCCTAACAATGCCAGAGGCAATTAGTCTGGGTGGGTAAATTCCAAGCCAGGGTTTGGCTAAGATGTTGGAACATTGGTAAAGATCAGAGAGAGCAATGTGCAATTTTGTCTAGCCATTAATAAACCATATCTTGGTGGGTACCTAGCATGTGAGTTGGCAAGGACATATCTGGGCTACCTCTGAGTTAGGGGTGCCAGGAGACAATGCGGGGGCAGGAGACTGACTTTCCTTGAAGTTTTCGCCTCAAATACTGCTGTCATGCAAGGTCTGCGTGGCACAGTCTCTGTCTCTCTTTCACACACACACACACACACACACACACACACACACACACCAACACACAAATAATAAAGCATGAGGGAAATGACAAGAAATTGCATTTAAAGACCACCACAGGTAGAATTTTTCATATTTTTCTTTTCTACTGATAACTTACATCACAGATGGCAAAAGAGTGTAGGTAGTAATATAAAATAACTGATGTTAAAAAATAACAATATATTCAGCTGTACAGTAAAGAACAAATTTTATACAACTTATGAAACATCATTATACAACTTATAAAATCCAGGTGGCGAGATGTCAGTAACTGAAATTTACAGTTTTAAGAATTCTTTTGCTGAGTTGCCCAGTAGTGTATAATTATCACAGCTTTCCAAAGAACCTAATCCAAACTAGGCATGGTCCAGCACACCTGTTAATCCTAGTACTTGGGAGGTAGACTCAAGAGGATGAGTTCAAAGCCAGTCTCTGTTACATAACAAGTTTGAGACCAGCCTGAGCTACATAAGACCCTATCTCCCTTCAACTAAAAAACAAAACAGGTCCCTAACTGGGCCTTTAAGGACATTTTGGAGACATCAGAAAAGCAGTTACAGAAAAAAACATTCACCCATGATGAGATCTGACGCCCTCTTCTGGCACTTCTGAAGACAGCTACAGTGTACTTCTATATAATAATAAATAAATCTTTAAAAAAAAATAAGGAAACAAAAGAGATCATAAATGGAAGAACCCAAAGCGACCAGACAGTGCAGTGTAAAAACGTACAGCTGCCAAGGCCGACAACCCAAGTTTGATCCCAGGGCCAGCATAATGGAAAGAGGAAAACCGACTAGCACAAGTTGTCCTCTGCTGTCCACACGTGCATCTGACCTCCGTACACAGGTCACGGTATGTGTGCCTCTCCCCCAAATAAAACCTTAAAACGCTACAAAACAGAAAAGCCAAAAGATCAAATCAAGTGATTTCTCCCCTTAACTTACTAAATGTTTCTGCCACATGGGGCTGAAGAGTTGGCTCAGTGGTTAAGAGCTGCTCTTCCAAGAGATTCTCAGGTTGGATTCCTAGGACCCAACCACATGGTCACTCAAAACTATCTGTTCTAGGAAATCCAATGCCCTCTTCTGGCCACCTTGGGCACTAGGAATGCACATGGTGCACAGACATATATGCAAAACAAATATACTTATAAAGCAAATAAAAAATAAAGGTTTGCAGCAGATTAACTGCAAAATATCTTCGGTATCCCTTAAGAAACCCTTGCATTTCTTTTGATAAAGAATTTCTGAGCCAGGCACAGTGTTACAGGACTGGAATCTCAGCTCTTAGGAGGTAGAGGCATGAAGATCAGTTCAAGTTTATCTCGGGCAAAGAAAGTTTGAGGCCAGCCTGGGCTAATACTGTCTAAGAAAACAACAAAAGCCAGGCCTATACAGACACATGAATAGACTTTCCTTGCTCAAATTTTCAGTTTCAACTATTCACTTGGGGCTGGATACACTGCTCAGTGGCAGACTACTTGCCTCGAATAGGGGTTTCAATCCCCATAATAATTTTAAAAGGTTCATGTCCCATAATTGGAAAGCCACTACTTACACTTAAGCAGTGTGCTGTAAGGAGCTACTAAGAAATAAGGATCATGACGTTTTGGGAAAGGTCATTGTCTCCTACAATTGACCACTTTTCTTACATACAGTAAGTACCAGAAAAGCCACCTATTCTTCTTTTGGCCAATCCCCAAAGGAATCCAGCAAAGAAATGCTGCCACTAATAGAATTTTTAATTATATCCAGCCTATAAATATTTTATTCTCATAGGCTTTTTTAGGCTTGCCTTGACAGGGGAAAAATACTCCTTTTCTGGAGCAGTGCTTATTTTCAGGAATTTTTTGTTGTTGACGACTCCGGAAAAGAATCCAATTTAAAAAAAAAAAAAATCATGATCACAAAAATTATATCCATGGAGAGTTTGCTGGAGTGTTTGGCTGCTGTCACATGTGGACCCAAGCGTCAGAATGTCCTTTCCTAAGGCACCCCTGAAAAGATTCAATGACCCTTCGGGTTGTGCTCCATCTCCAGGTGCCTATGATGGTAAAACTTAAGAAGCAACTGAAGGACCACTCTCTTTTCAGAAATCGCAAAGATTTAAAAACCAAAGAGAATCCCAACAGAATCTTAACACTGACAAAGAAAGATACCACCTTGCTTGCTTCCGCTAAAAAAGCAAAGATGTTGGTGTCAAAGAAGGAGTCTCAGAAGAATGATAAAGATGTGAAGAGATTAAAAAAAAGAGATTCGTGGGGTTTTTTTTGTTTTTTGGTTTTTTTGCTTTGTTTTGTTTTGGTTTGGTTTGGTTTTTTTGTTTTTCAAGAGCGAGGGATTCAGGACAAACAGATCCAGGACATGGAATCTGAGTTGGAGAAAACAAAAGCAAAGCTAAATGCAGCAGTCAGAGAGAAAACATCTCTTTCTTTCGAGTAATGCTTCACTGGAAAAACGGCTTACTGAACTAACCAGAGCCAATGAGCTACTAATGTCTAAGTTTTCTGGAAATGGTCACCAAGAGAATAGGAGAACTCTAAGCCTGGAACTGATGAAACTCAGAAGTAAGAGAGAGTCAAAGATGAGGAGTATGATGGCTAAACAGGAAAGCAGGAAGCTGAAGCTGCAGGCCACTCAGAAGGACCTCGCTGAGTCTAAGGGGAAAATAGTCCAGCTGGAGTGAAAAACTCAGTACATCTGATCAAGTAGAAAAACACGATCTACTGATCAAGTAGATATTGATCAGTTAGAAGATTTGAAAGAGAAGGATCGTGAGATTTTAAGTCTTAAGCAATCTCTTGAGGAAAACATTACATTTTCTAAGCAAATAGAAGACCTGACTGTTAAATGCCAGCTGCTTGAAACAGAAAAAGACGATCTTGTCAGCAAGGAAAGAGAAGGGGCTGAAAGTCTCCGTGCTGAGATATAGATTCTAACAGAGAGGCTGCTTCTGGAAAGGCTGCAACAAAAAGAATTGCAAAGCCAGTCTCTTCTGCAGCAAGAGAGGCAATGTGTGCTGGGCCTCAGCAGAAGCTCTGCTCTTCCAAGAGGAAATGACTTCCGAGAAGAACCTCTCTAATGAAGAGCTAAAGCTGGCCCTGGCTGAGACGGATGCAGTCCAGCAGAAGGCGGAGCAGAGTGGAAGGCTGGTTAAGCAGCTGGAGGAGGAAACGAAGTCAAAGGCGGAACAACTGAAGTGGCTAGACGACCTACTTGAGAGAGTTTGTATTAAAGGTCATCTGTGCTTCTGCAGGCTGGAGATAGAAACTATTTTCTAGCTTGTTGTTTTTGGTTTTTTTTTTAGAATTCTCATGTCACTCAAGTACATGTGTGGAAGCTGGAATTATTTTACAAAGTAAAAAAGAGAAAAACATGTTAAGAACATGCATACACTCATACACATATACACTCATGTATGTAAACAAGTACGGCAGTCACGGTAAAAACTGGCCTAGTACATTTTTAATTCCAGGACCCAAGAGGTTAAGAACGAGGAGTATGAGTTGGAGGTTAGTCTGAATTGCACATTGAGTCTGAGGCATCCTAGGCTACAATAGTGAGACTTTGGCTCCAAAAAAAAAAAAAAAAAAAGTGGGCTGGTGAGATGGCTCAGTGGGTAGGAGCACCAACTGTTCTTCCAAAGGTCCTGAGTTCAAATCCCAGCAACCACATGATGGCTCACAACCATTCGTAATGAGATCTGACACCCTCCTCTGGTGCGTCTGAAGACAGCTACAGTGTACTTATTTATAATAACGAATAAATCTTTAAAAAAAAAACAAAAAAACAGAAAAAGCCCTTTTCCTAAAGCCAAAAACATGCTTATG